>JAHLKD010000125.1:0-134776 GCA_025526935.1 Cladochytrium replicatum
GATGGGGGTTGCCAGGTGTGTCAAGATCATGCCCGAGCACCCCCTCATTCAACTTTCCTCCGGAATATTGCAGCCATAACTGGTCGTTGGGCTCATTCATCTTTAGACAATGCAGGTCCATTCTGTGGTTGTCATCCATTGATTGGCATTCTTGTTGTAGTCTGCTGCTTCTCTTCACGATGTCATCTCTACAAGTGTAACATCAACCCAACATCCGAAGAAGTTGGCAATTTGATATACGAGAGATATTATCCACTCCATGGTTTACCAGAGAGATTCACATCAGATAGAGGATCTGCCTTTGTTAGTGGGATGACGCAGACAGTCCTGAAGCGATTGGGAATCGAGCAGCATTCTAGTACAGCTCATCATCCACAGGCTAATCCATATGCAGAGAGCACAGTGAAATTGGCAGTTGCAGTTCTATCCAAATTAGCTGATGCAGTGTACGATGGGGATGACTGTGGGTTAGCATGGGAGCGTTACCTTCCGATGGTTGAGTTCGCAATCAATTCACAAGTTCGAGCCAGTAATGAACCTTTGGGAGTTACCAGATTTGAACAGGATTTGGGATATAATCCCACTGGTCCAGGAGCCCTTATCGATTTGTCAGAACATCGTGCCCTACGGTCAGCTGATGCAGAAAGACTAGTCGATCGATTGAGGGAATTGCAAATCCAGTGCACTACACTTTATTCAGAATATCAGGAGTATTATAAAAGAGCTCAGGACACTAAGAGGCCAATTCCAATATTCAAAGTTGGAGACGATGTTATGCTCACCACCAAGCATATGAAGTTCTATCAACGGAAACTATCGGAATCTTGGGTTGGTCCATTTGTCGTTGAGGAAGTGGGCAAGTATGACACCTACCGTCTTGCACTTCCCAAAAAGTTTTCTCGTGTCAATCCTTGGTTTCATGTTTCAATGTTGAAGAAGCATGAACCTCCTGCTCCCCGGCAGCAAGGTCGAGATAGGCCAGAACCGGAGCTCGAAGAAGATGGTGAATGGTATGAAGTCGAACGAATAGTGGCTCACCGGAAACATCGCGGGAAACTCCAGTTTCGTGTGCGTTGGTTAGGCTATCCGCCCTCTGATGACTCCTGGGAACCTGCTGACGAACTGGAAGAACATTCAGCTGACACTGTTGCAGAGTACAAGGAGCGTGCAGGTGTTTTCATTCTTTTTTGAGTTTATCTGATGACATGAGCTTTGGTGACCCAAAAGCTCATCTTCGAGGGGGCACCTGTTAAATTCTGTGTACCCTTGGAGGGCTTACCCATTGTTTTGTGCAATAGGCTTTTCTCTTGGGCTTGAGAAGTTTTTATGCTATTGCTCGATTTATGTTTTGGGCAGTCATGCTGTTTATTTTCTTTATTGTAATTGTTGAATATTCTTCTGTGTGGGAATATTTATTGCGGTGTGAGGGTGGCTGGTTCCTTGAGACAGTGGAACAAACCAAACACTCACACACCACAGGTATAAATAAAGGAGACAGTGGAACAAACCAAACACTCACACACCACAGTCTTCCTGGTTAGCAATCCCAGCCTTGATTTGTATTAGCCACAGAGTGCTTGTGTGCAACAAGGGAATTTGCTTTATCATTTACCCCATATTCAACTGGGCCAAGAGACGGAACCTGGAGCTGTTGTGCTAGCTAAAGTACAGCTAAACACGCCCTACCGCTGCCAGGAGAAGCCCTTGGTTTTTAACACCAGGTAACTGGGGCTGCGGCACCTTCAACAGCGATCAGCAAATCGAATTATTGATCCAGCTCCTTGCAGCCTCAGCTGCACGTTCCCACCCCACTCCACTGCGGCTTTACCCAATCTGGTCGATTTCACATTCGGGTTAGTTAAGATTGGTGTCCTTTGTAGACATTCTGAGGATGCAGAAGATCACTGTCAGGCAGGTTACTCGATCCTGGGACAGTAGTACCCAACTTCCCAAGCATATGGAAGAGGACAAGGAGGATTAAATTGGTGTGCTCTCCTTCATACTGAGGAACGTGTTGATTGAGATGGAGGACGAGACTGAAGAGGAGGACAGCAGAATTTGACATCCTTGAGGTGTTCATATTGTTTGCTTTAGTAAAGGGCAAGTTCAGTGACCACACCAGAATTTGGACCACCACATGACAAATGAAACAATGTGTCATCTTTGAGGTGTTCAGATCGTATGCTTTAGTAAAAGGCAAGTTCAGTGACCATACCAGAATTTGGACCCAAATTACAAAAAAGATACCGACCTCAGTGACTATTCTGACAATCACCAAGAAGTATGTGACGCAAGAATTAGTGGAGAACCGGGGTATCGATCCCCGTGCCTCGCGCATGCTAAGCGCGCGCTCTACCATCTGAGCTAGTTCCCCTGTGAACTAGAAGCTCTAGAGACCTCATAGTGGCTCAGTCGGTACGAATGCGACTTTTCGAAGCTAAACTCCGCGGTTCGAATCCTATAGGGGACTGGATTCGAATTTCCTACGAAATATATCTCTCGCAATATCGTGTCACGTGCAAGTACCGCGCCACACCTCCTTCGATTCGCCATTGCCTTCGCTCCTCTTTCCTACGGCTCGCACGGCTCCCCAAGTACTGAAGATTCCAAATCTTGGTTGAAGTACACGTGGGTGACATGTACTGATTAAGCATTGTCAATACATGTTATAACATTCAAAAAAAAAAAAAAAAAAAAAACTGGAACACGCCTTGACCACCATCTCTCTGACATGATCATTTGCACCTCACCTCCGGTTATCCATCGCAACTGTGAGCCTTGTACCCCTGCTGCCCTTCTTTTCACCTCTGCTCCTCTCTCCCTTAGCTCTCCATTGACCCTCTCACCTGCTTCTCTTCTGAGCAGTCTGCTGACTAGCAGGGGCTACTCCTCTGCTCATCCCTTATCTCTCTCACTTGCCTCTGCTCTGCCTTCTGACTTTGCAAGTTCCCTGACCTTCCTAAAGTGCTCTGCACTTCTATTGCGCTCCCTTTCTGCTCTCTCCCCTGCTACCCTCAACCCTGATCTGCTTCCAACTCTCCCTGCTTCACCTCCACATTTACACGTCGCTGCCACCTGTGCCCTTGGTGCCACCAACACTGCCACCAGCACTGCCCCTGGTGCCACCCACACTGCCACCACCACTCTTGACAGTTCAGCCACCTGCTCAGCCCCATCTCCAGCCTCATCACCTGCCGCCAATGATTCCATGAATGAGCTTACCTGTTCGCACTTCCTCTTGGACGACCTGCCGACCTCGCATAGAAGCTTCAAATTTGTCAAAGAATGTGCCGAATCCTTCACTACTCTCCGATTTTCTGGTTTTACTCGTCGCCCAATCAGGGACCTTCGTGTGTTGCTTCGCAAAGATCTTCCGTATACCGCTTACCATGGCATCCGCTACATCTCATTTCTCGGCTCTGATTCTGTTGAATTTCTTTGTCGTTCTTATGCTGCTGATCTGATCCGCAAACACATACCTGGTCGAGAAATCACTGATTTGGATGTGTCCCCTCCTTCGTATTCTGACAGTTCCGACTCTCTGCAACGCTATGACTCTCTGCTCCATCGAAGTGCCAAGGCGATTGCTACTACGTCTGAGCCAGCTGTTGCATTGTTCTACCGCAATCTTGTTGATCCGTCTCATCTTTCTACGCTGTTGCATCTCGCTCGATTATATGCCCCTTCGATGACCTCAGCTTCTGACCTTCGTTTGACCCAGTGATTTGCTCTTTGCTGTTATATTCTTCACAATGTTGAGTGTTCTTTCTTTTCTTTATCCCTCACCTGTATTTGACACCTGAGCAGAGCCTGACGGGTAGTCACAGGAATGAGTTTTTAAGATCTCAGATTTCTATTTCGCTTTGCCCTCCGACTTGCGCGCTTCCCTATGTGCTGGTCCACGACCATCTTGTAAGGCACTTTGGGTGTTGTTTATTGTTATGCATTGTATGTGCAAATAAATAAATAATATTGTTCAAAAAAAAAAAAAAAATCATATCTCTATTTTGCGTTGTATTTTTTCCTTTTGCTGCCGCTTCCATGTGCTGGTCCATGACCATCTTGTAAGGCACTTTTGGTGTTGTTTTTTGTTATGCATTGTATGTGCAAAATAAATAGTAATATTTTTAGAAAAAAAAAACAAGAATTTCCATTTAAAACTATAATAAGTTATTGCATGTTCTTTGCAACTTACGTCTCATACTTTGGTGGGTCTGCTCCTCCTGTTGGCTGGTTGTTGTTTCTGTCTTTTATTAGACCTTCACTTGAGTTTGGTTTAGCACTTATTCGGCCTTCCACTGCTCAGCTTCAGTTACTCGAGCGTTTTTGTTATCATATACTGTGTCGTATTTTTTCGCTAGCCCGTACCACTTCACGTGCTGGCTTGTTGCTGTTTGCGCAAATTCCTACTTTTGAGTTCAGGCTGAAGTACCTTCAGGCACGTATGTTTGCTCGCTGGTCTCGTGATTCCAGCCCTCTGTTGCCAGCTGTGTGTTAAAAACTAGCATATCAGACTGTTTGGTATATGGGTTATCCTTTGGGTTGTCTTTTTTCTCTTTGACCTGAGAGTTTTTTGTCAATCCCTCTTCATTCTTATTTATGGACTTGTATTTCATGTATTTATATCCATGTTTGGCAGGTCCCGTGTGGAGTGATCTTGGCATTTAGTGGGGAATGTGGTGTGGCTTGGTCTTTTGAGTTGATGTGACCAATGTCTTTGACCACAGGTATGCCCACACGCACTGTTCACTTGAATATAGGAGTTGATGTGACCAATGTCTTTGACCACAGCATTCCCTGGTTGCCTGACCAGCTTGGGTGTAGTGTACAGCCTGTCGGAGTATTAGGCATATACACACCTGGGAGAACAGGTACTGGACCAAGAGACGGAACCTGGAGCTGTTGTGCTAGCTACAGTAAAGATGCCCTACCGCTGCCAGGAGAAGCCCTTGGTTTTTAACACTGTGTTGCAATTCTATCGGTCATCTCAGTTGGTTATGGTTCATCTCTTTATGTTTCAGCTTGTCTTAATGATGTCATTGTTTCTACACCGTTGTGCCCCCACTTCATCCGTTGGTGTTGCATTTCAGTTTTTAGCCGTTGTACATAATGGACCAATTGCAGTTTCGTTTGCCCCTGTCCACTGAAACTTAGTCACCCTTTGTTGCTACCCCCACACCAACATCTCCCAACAGTATGTCTTCGTTTGTTCATGCTATATCAGCTTGGCCGCCTGTTTCCCGACACCCGACCTTTTTGTAGGAACTGTCATGATGCCCCTCAAGTGTCGCGTGCCCATGTCTCTGTGTTTTTACATTTGCGTGCTCGTTTGTCTGCTAGTTTTGATTTAGGCCCGCCTGACGATCCCCGCTTACCTCTTGACATTGCAATTGATATGCTTTCACCACTGCCTTTTTACCTTCGCCTGCTTTTTCCAGTGGGTTCTTGTTCTTCATGCACTTAACCGCATTTGGTCAAACTGTCTTGGTTATGACCTAGCTTTGTCTCCCGCTCCTGATTCTATCTTGTCTGCTTTTGTTGATTTGGATATGCCTTAGTGTTATGAAACATTTACTTTTCCTGCGGCTCGCACAGCTCCCCATGTGCTGCCAATTTATGGATTTTGCACCAGCAGGTGATATGTATTGGTTGGAAAATAAATACATATTATGAAGTTCAAAAAAAAATTTCAGGGGATCATCATAAAATCTATTTAAATAATATTCAAATATTATACATTCCGCTGCACTGACCCAACCCAACATTCGAAGACCAAGACCACCAAACACTGACATTAACCGACATGCGATTATATCATGAACCCCAAGTTCCAAGGCGCAAAACTCACTCTACTGGAACGCTTGAACACGCGAATATTGCTTTTGCACTGGGCCAACTTCCTCGCTCGCTGCACTTCTGCCAAGCTACGAGACACAGCAAGATACTCACACTTGCACTGGTTTGAGCGAGAAGCTCTATGGGAGCCAAAGGAGGCATTCCGTGGTGGTCGGAAGTTTACACTGGCTTTTTTGCCCTTCAACTTCAAACTTGGCTCAAGATCATTGCGCTTGTCTGAACTTGTTGCTCTGGAAACCAATCATAGAGTATTGGGGTGATAATGCGCATGTGTTTATGGTTTCAGATTAGCGTAATGATCTTGAAGCCTGTGGAAGTATGCAGAGCGTGCAGCCAGTAGAACTTTCCGACAGCTGGTTCTGCTGAACATTTGATCAACTGACTTTTCATCCGAGTTGAAAACTGGCAATGTTCGCTTCGTGATATCAACGACGAAACCGACTGTTGTTAACACGAATATGTTTTGCCTGAGCTCTGTTATGGACTTGTTCTTCACTTTTTCATCTTGAAGGTGACTTCAAAATTCTGCGACGCCGCTTAAACATGATAATCTTTTTTTCGGCGTTCAGTTAGATGTGTGCTTTGAGGAAGCTTCAAAATAGCACACGATCCTGATTCAAGCTTCCGTCCAGTAGATGTTAAGGAATGTGGATCCGAAGGCGGCCCCCCAGCACCGCAGACGCAATCAAGAGAGCGACCAAACTTTCCCAAGCATCACCTATTATCGGCTGAGTGTGAGAAGATGATGGCCTTTCCTTACTTGGGGCTGCCTGGATGAATCAATTGCTTGAATTGTGAGCAAAAGTGGACGACGCCTTACGAATCCTATCTCTGGCAACTTGTTCAGATTACCGCCGCCTTCCAAAGCACAACAACCAGGAGATATATTTATATTGGATGAAATAGAAACCCTTGCATTTCACAGGCTCTTTGTATAAATTACGTTGCCATCCCCTGGCCGATAGCACCTCCACCACACCTAATGTAACCTCTCCTCGCCATAAAACCCCCTGATCTTCTCCGTCGCGCTCGTCTCAACCACCGCCAACGACCTCGCATCTTTCTCCACAGCCTCTACGACCATCTTCCTCACCCTCTTCCACTCTGATCCACCACAAGTTGATCACGCCCGAGGTGTATGGATCGGGAGCGTAGTATGCCCAGCCTTTGATGGGAGAAGTTACTGACGCATACAATGACGGAATGGCCTTCGCTGACGAGGAGTGGGAGCGAAGGATGATAACAGTAGTGTGTGAATCTTCTCCTGGGTTCATGAGACCTGTTTTGTAGTGTGCGAATCTTCTCCTGGGTTCATGAGACCTGTTTTGACGGTGAGGTCGAGAAGTCGGGATGGTCAGAGTCGTTGGGAGGTCTGAGAGCCATTGTTTTTGACGCTCCAGAGTTCGACTGGGGAATTCGCTGGATGGTTGTTAATCGGCCATGATTGCCTGGCTTAGAAAACATTCAAGAGTGAAGCTAGAATACTGCGGAACATTTTGTATTCTATCAATACAAAACACTGACGCTTGTTTGCTCCATCTTCATTTCCCCTTCTTCCTCTTCCTCGACGGCCGACCCGTCTTCTCCCTCCTCTTCCTCGACGGCCGACCCGTCTTCTCCCTCCTCTTCTCCATCATCCTCCTCTCCTTCGCGACCTGTCCCGCTCACGCCCTTCCCAACCGTCTCGTGCAGGAAAGAATACAAAGTCGTTGTGTTGGAAATGTTCCGAGTGCAATTATGAGCTCACCGTCATGAAACGGACACACCGCCCGACTCATCTTAGATCGTTCTTCTGCCTCTTAGCACCCACTTCTCCCTGGTGTACTTTGGCTCCTGGCCTGAATCCTTCCACCACTCAAGAATGTCGAGACGGCCGCTTTTGCTTTGCAAAATCTTTTGCACGTTCGTCCCATTTGAGCTCAAGTCCGCTGTCTTTCCACCATTTAAGAACCTTCGGCTTCGCTCGCGTAGACATTGCGAGTTTGTCATACTTCATCTCGAGATCGGTATCTTTCACCACTGAATTACCCCTACGTTCCCTTGACTGCTCTCAGAAGTCCACTCACTCCATTTGAGTTCCCGATCGCTGTTTTTGCACCACTGGAACTTCTGCACCGCAAGATCACATCGAAGCAAGCAGGGAAGACGTTTACTCCAAGGTAAATCGGTTCACCCCGAAACTAGTGAAGCATGGACTGCTTTAGTATTCCGCTGTTTATTCCTCGTTCATACCCCTTTTCGATTCGAACTCTGTAACTCCCCCTTCACTTTGATCAGATCTCGTTTTGATGATTCCACAGCTCTCCCGAATGTTTTATGATATATTCTTCCCTACTTTCCTCTTGCTATCCATTTGTTCTTTTAGTCCTTCTCTCAAGAAACAGTAATATCCCCGAGCTTATTCCAACTCTAGACCAATGTCTTTCCACCACTTGTATATGTCAAACTGTCGGTGCTCAGAAATGTACTTCTTCACATTGTTTCAATAAAGAAGCTTGAGACAAACCACTTTTTTTCGAGACCATCACAAAATTCATGCCCAGCCGAAAAACTTTAGCTCGAGGCCGGAATCCTAACTCGATGGAATGTGCAAAAGGATAGGGTGTGCAGCCCTGCGGAAGCTGGCTCAGGATTCTCTGGAATCCCGTCTCTCTCTCTCTCTCGTTTTGTCTTGTTGATTACATGTATTTTTAGTGAAAAAATACACAAAAGCAGATACAACCGCGTTCCCCTACGAGTAGAACGCAAACTCGTTCTCGTTCTTCTTCACGTTCGCCTTGTATCCTGCGAGCACAAAAGCAAGGTCAGCCATCAAAAAGGTGGCAGAGTGAGAACATCCCAGAAACTCACCCTTCTCCAGATCCTTGGACAGGATCACGTATCGGTTCTTCCGTACAGCGTGCATGCCCGCTTCTTGACAGATCGCAGCGATCTCTGCCCCACTCAGCTTGTCTGGCCTGGACACAACTGGAAATACAGCATTTAAAACCGCAATCGCAAAAAATATTCCAATGATCAACTCACATTCTTCGAGGTCAACTTCTTCTGAGAGGTTCATTTTCGACGTAATTGTGCTGAAGATGAGACGCTTCTGACGCCTGTCCGGAGTCGGGAACTCGATCTTGCGGTCGAGACGTCCCGGACGCAACAAGGCAGGGTCCAGCGTATCTGCACGGTTCGTCGCCATGATGACCTAAAAAAATGCCCCCAACGGAAATCCATTAAAAAACGACCAACTCCAATGCCCCACATGTTCCTTAGGTTGCCCCCACCTTAATATTCGACGTCTGGTCGAAACCATCCATCTGGTTCAATAGCTCCAGCAAAATACGCTGCACCTCCCGATCCGCACCCGTCTGCGCATCGAAACGCTTCGTGGCGATGGCGTCGATCTCATCGATGAAAATAATAGCGGGCGAGTTCTCCCTAGCGAGCCTGAACACGTCGCGCACCATTCTCGGACCCTCGCCCAGATATTTCTGCACAAACTCGGAACCGACGACACGGATGAACGACGCCGTGGTGTGGTGCGCAACGGCTTTGACGAGCATTGTTTTTCCGGTTCCTGGCGGGCCGTAGAGCAACACGCCGCGTGGGGGGTCAATTCCGATCTGTTTATAGAGGTCAAAGTGGGTGAGGGGCAACTCGACCGCTTCACGGATCTCCTGTTTCTGAATGTCCAATCCACCAATGTCCTGGTAAGTCACGTCGGGACGTTCGCCGTCGGACAGCATTGCGATCGAGGAGTCAGCTTCGGGCGGGAGTACATCGACGAGGGCGTTGGAGTGGCGGTGGAGGGCGACGGATGCAGAGGGTTTGAGGAGCTCGCGGTCAATGGTGCTCAGGATGCGAGCGAGGTAGTTTGAGCCTGTTGTTGAGCCGACGATGCCGGTGTACTGGTCTATGGGCTCGAGGAACTGGCCGATGACGAGGGGTACGGAGCGGATGCGTTTGACTTCCTCTTGGGCACGAATGAGCTCGCGCTTCAGGTTCTTTTGCTCGTCTTTGATGTATTCCTCCTGGAGAGCGAGGAATTCAATGTGTCTCTCGAGCTTTTTGAGCTTTACGTAGAGGTCCTGCTCGCTGAGGTCCTCGAGAAGCTCTGCCTTCTCTGGAGAAAGTGCCTCCTTGAAAAATCAAACAAGTGAGAGTTGAGTATTTATGAAATGAAGCACACATACCCTTGAAGCGCTGCCCAACTTTTTTGAGGGCATGCCGATCTCGTCGACAGGTGCAGCAGCCATGACGCTTAGGTACAAATAAAGCAAGGAGAGCAGAGGAGAGTTCAGGAGAGGATGTCTTTGTATCGAGTGGACGGTAGCGATCTGCTCTGACTTGTTCTGTGCTGTGCTCTGGGGCCGGTCAGGTCCAAGAGACGCGACTTGTGTTCAATTTGAATACGTGCGTAAGCAGCACAGTGGGCGGAGCGTGGGAATGGAGTAGTGATTTATAGAGTAGATGTCGGATTGTTTTATTAACTTCAACACCCACTATCTTTACAGCTCGTCGTGAACATTCTCGTCCTGTAATTTGAACTGTCAGATAATGTTTGCAATCATTCTCCCTGTCGAAGCTTACCGAAACCTCCTCGGTCGCAACAGGGGTCGCCGCTGCGGGCTCTTCCGCCACAGGACTTGCCTCAGCGGTCTCCTCGACGGTCTCAACAGGTGTAGCGGCAGCAGTCTCCTCGACGGTCTCGACAGGTGTAGCGGCAGCAGTCTCCTCAGCCTTCTCCTCCTCAACAACAACTTTCTCCTTCTCCGCCTCCTTCTCCTCCTCTTCTTCCTCCTCTACCTCCTCCTCCCTCTTCTCATTTGCAGCGTTGGCCTTAGCCTGCTCCTCAAGCCGCTTGCGCTCCTCCTCGTCCATCTTGTCCTTAGCCGTCTTCTCCGCCTCGCGATATGACTCGATCGTCTCGTCGGCGAAGGCCTTGGCTTCGTCGACAGAGTCCGTCACGATGATGCTGTCAAAGATGGTGCCGGAGCGCACTTGCCAGAGATCGAAACCGACGAAACCCATGTCCTTGAAGTGGTAGATGTTGTTGTCCTCAACTGGATGGAAAACGATCAGGATATTTTAAAGTTTGACATTGGTAGTGCTGCTTACCGTATTCGGGGTTGGGGATTTGGGGAGCGACCCAGGGACCCTTGTACTTGGGGTTAGGGATTTGCTAACCAAGTGCAACGTTAGGCAAGTTCATAAATGCCCAAATTTCCAACGCACCTTAGGAGCCCACGCACCCTTGTAGTCAGGGTTCTTGATCTTAGGTGCTTCCCACTCACCATCCTCCTCGTCATCCCTAACAAAGTCCAGGATCAGACTACATACTCGACATATTTCTCAAAGTTCCCTACCAGTCCTCGGGCTTAGCGGAGTCAGGGTCGGAAATGTACTCAGGAAGGTCCTCCCAGTCCTCGGGCTTTTTGTCGTCTGGGTCAGCAATGGTTGTCTCGTCTAATGAAACCATCAGCATTTTTTCGCGGATGTCACCGAATCCCCTCACCTTCCCAGTCCTCGGGCTTCTTAGCATCGGGGTCAACAATGGTTTTAGCGGGAAGTAAGTCCCAGTCCTCGAGCAAGCTTCCAGACTCCTCCTTCTTGTTGTCAATGAGGACCTCGTAGGTCTGGTCGGGCTTCAAGACCAAGGTGTAGAGGTCTTAAAAAATGATCAATTCCCATCCTTTCGATTCCATACGGAGTGGAGTGACTCACGAGAAAGCTGGTCGTGGGGAGGCAGGATAGTCTTCTTGATGAGGTGGTTGGTTCCTTTGTAGGTAATGATAACATGGGTCTTTTTGCTGGAGCCGCAAATGTCGGAACCAAACACTGGAACATAAAGTTAAAACGTGACTCTTGTACGCACAGCTCTGAAAACTTACTAATGTAGTATGGCTGTGATAGAGCACCAACAAGAAGTATCGATGTATCAGTCTCAGTCATAAAGTACCCAATTCGCGGCGATTTTTATCTCCATTGTTCAGAAATTTCAGTGTCCCCTCTTTCGCGATGATTTTAATGGTGCTTCGCGCCATCAATTAAGCCTCCCGCCACGTCATTTCCTCCAGCTCTACTTACGGAATCGCCGTTGAAAGCCTTGGGGTCCAGCGACGATGGTAGGACCTTGATGTACCCACCACCGCAATCAATGTCCTGCTCATGCTTTGTCGTGAACTGCAGGACAAGGTCCTTGTCCTTGTTGTCAAACTCCTCCGCGAACGGCGCCGAGATCGCATAGAAACGCGCATCCTGGCCAGTCTGAAGACCGCGGGACTTGACCTTGTCACCGTAGAACTTGCCTGCGGAGACGACAAAGTTGCCCAGGTCGGTCTTTGAGGTCGACTGGACCCATTGCTTCTCCCATGTGTCTGTTTTGAGCGGGTAGTGTCAAGGAAGATAAACAAAGCATGCATTGCTGTAGTTGTTACCGTCGTCGAAAGTCTCCTTGAAGTAGACTTTAGCGTTGACGATAGCAGCGGCGGCGAGCACAGCGAAAGCGGTGAGGATCCTCATTTCGGAAGAGAAAGTCGAATCGAACGCGAACTCGAAATGGCCAGAACGAGAGAAATTTGCAGCACAGAGTTGAGGGTTTTGAACCTGTGGGAATGAGTAATTAGGATGTATATGGCTATATTGGCAGACACGTGTGCACACGTAGTTTGGCGCGTGGTGATTGGCTGGAAGACTCACGAAGAAATGTTTTTACGAAACATATACTCCGTAATACTCGAGATCCTCTGAAAAAAGCGGTTTCAGCTTGGGTTGGGTACCAATTCCATTCCAAACGAACCTTCTTCTTTGATCTTGTCATCCTCTTCTGCCTTCTTCTTTTTCTGTGGCGGCGCCGATCTGAAAACAACTAGTTTTCCAGTCTGGGGCGAGCGATGAGACAAAGCAGTATTCCAAAGAAACTCTCGCAATACCTTTTTCTTGACGGGAGCCCTTGCTCGTTCCAATGCTCGCTGGACTCGTTCTTCCTGCAAGATTCTTTGCGCCTCCATCTTTTCTTCGCGCAGCCTCTGTCTCCTTTCTTTATCTTTCATCTATCATGAAATATTTATAAATCTGAAGCCCAGACACAATCTTTACAAACCTTCTCTGCGTGCTCCACACGATCCGGCGGCATCATCTCAATGATCTCAAACAGCTGCTCTAGCCGATTCTCCACGTTCGTGAGCATTTGCAATGTGCTGAGGTTGGCGTCGTTGTCTCCGATACATTTGCGATAGACTTCCTTGACTTTTACGTTGAGTTCGGAAAGCATTTGTTCTTGCGACTCGGCACCCATGAGACCAGGCGAGAAGAGTCTGCAAATGGTCAAATTTGAGTAACAATTAATGGAACCACTAGTGCATTGAGATGTACCGTGCTCGCTCCTCCAGCGATTTCGCTTTCTCTTCTTCTCTTGCGATGGCGGAATTGAGAAATTCTATCTGTTGCTTCAAGCTCAACGTCTCCCTTTCCCTATCGTGAGAAAACATACATGAGGATCGCACTTCTTCTTTCGATGCCTTTTACATTTTCGCTTCAGTGTCCACAATCTTCTGTCTGAGCTCCTCAAGCGTCTCCTCGGTCTCCTGGCAGTTTTGGATCAGCGCCAAGTTGTTTTCCTCCAGCTCAGTAAAGATGTCTAGAAGTTGCTGTGGGGACGCGAAATACAACGACTCGTCGCCGCCTTCGCCTTCCACTTCCGATTCCCAGAATTCTTCCACCTCTTCGTCATTCTCCAGACCTTCCGCTTTTGGTGAATGAATCAACTTGCTTGAGGTTTTCATCCAGAGGTAATGTAATTGGTTTTACCTGGAGTTGCTGGGACGACGTTGTCTAGCGATCGTCCTCTGGTACCTAGTGTGGCATCCTTGCTGCTGCGCTTCCCAGGAGTACGAGAGGCACCTCCAGGTTTGGCAGTAGATTTACCGTCTTTCGGCATTCCTGTTTAGAAGACACTCGTTAGCTGCCGGACTTTTTCTCATACGTGAATTGTCACCGGTGTTGGACTCTGAATCCGCAGACCTTGACTGTGCTTCTGAAGCCTTCAAAACGTGGCATGAGAAATATGGAAACGACGATCCGGTGAATTCACCTGTCGCTGCACTTTTGGCTTTGACTCGAAGAATTCACGCGGAGTTAGTTTATCGAGAAATTGCTTGTAGCGCTGCAAATCCTTCAGCTGGTCCTCATTCTTCGACATCTCGCTTCGAATGCTCATGATTTGGACGTTTTGCCGCTTGATCTCTTGGATTTTCTCCAACTTAGCTTTGGTTTCCATTTCCGCCCTGCCATAGAGATCAGAAGAGGGCGATAGGAAAACATGATTGCAATAGTTTGGTACCGTTTGATTGCTTCGACCGAGTTCTTGTCGTTTTCCTTTAGGAACGCATCAAACTTGGCGGCGTCTTCTTCAAGAGCCTTTTCGTCGTCGAGAAGCTTTTGTTCTTCAGCCTTCAGAAGGGGGACCGTTTAACAAAGCAGAAGGCTTACGATGGTGCTTTTACCTGCGCGATCTCTTCCAGCTTTCGCATTTCCTCACGTTTGACACCCAGAGCGTATTGAACCAGGAACATTTCTCGCTTCTTGGCAATAAAATCGTGCAAGTTCTCTTTTCCAAAATGTCTGTCGGCTTCCAGCTTTGTGTCAATGTTTTTGTAGTCTGAAAGGTTTATTACTTGCGTGTACCTCTCGTTCTCTGATTAATCAAGATCTTATCAGAGTCCCTTTTGCGCAGGTGTTCGTAAAATTGAATATCGTCTTCGTCCTCTGCGAGTAGCGAGCGAAGGTTTTTCCGTTTGGTAGTGTTTTTGTTGTAGATGCTGAGTGTTTTCATTTTGTCCTTTGCCTTCAAAATGTTTGTTCGTTATTCCTAATCTCTCCGAGGGAAATGGAGGCTCCACCGTACCTCCTTTTTGATGCGTCGCTCTTCCTCGCGCATGGCAAAAACTTCGACATCTGATGGCATATGGAATGGGTTCTTCTGTTTGCCTGATAATGCTTTCTCTGAACAAGAAAATTCAAGGATTAGAGTTCGTAGGAATGCCCGAAACCATCTGATCCACCATCCTGATCGACCAACTTGGGCAGTTCGGGTGGGTGAATATCCGGTAGTTTGAGCATTTTGCTCCGGGGATTCCCTGTAGAATGATACAAAGATGATGTTCCGATGATGAAAAGAACAGTGTCAATGAGATGCCCAGCGTTAAACTCCAACATGCGAATTCCTCACTAGTCACTTTCGGGCTCAGTTTCCGCCGCCGCTTCTGAACCTATGAGGACTAACATCAGCATATTTTCCAACCCATTCGGTTGCTTTCTTCGTACTGAATTCGGGGGCGGACTTGGTCTCGCAGTTGCCGACATTGGTGTGATCGTGATCTGGTTTGAGGTGTGATCCGGCTATCTGTGGCTTGTGAAGGATGTTGCACCACGAGCAGACGCTGGGAGGGAAGCCCAACGGTTGCACGGGGGCATTCAGCACGTTCGTGTGGGCAGATTCTCACTACCTGGTACGATAACAATCGATGAACTACGTGCTTGAGTATGGGTGTGTAAATGACCGGGTCACTGCTTTTGTAGGTGTACGGAAGCGCACACAGGGTTGTGATCTATTCAGCGGAGTTTCGATTCGTTCATTCCATCGATGCATCGCAATATGGGAAAGATTTTTCGACAGATGAGGAGGGTTGGGGTCTAGTCGTGAGGGCCGTGGCGGGTTGCGATAACTTGGGTCTTGTAAGCGTTCGATGCTGCTTACTATCGACCCACAGCTGAAAATTGATATTGCGGTCAATGCAAAGATTGCAGCAGGGTATGGAAACCACGTTCTGGTTTTTGCGCCGAGGGTTGTGCAAAGTTCCACCGAGGACAGTGGTGAGAGCACCTATGTTTGGGAACACATTGCCACGATCGATCATGAGACTCCCGTCCTCGCTCTGTGCTGGGCAAAGTTTAACATAACGATGAATGAGGAGGTTGCTGAAGGAGACGAGGTGTCATCAAATGACCAAGTGGATACCGTTTCGGAACGCCGTCGTAGCCAGGAATTCAGTGTAGTACTGTTGGTCGGGGGCAAAATCCTTCGATTGATGGTGGGGAGCTCACATTCCTCATGGAATTCAGCATGGAGTGAACGGTAATCGAGTTCGGCGATGTCATGTTTTGTCGAAAGCTGAATCTTACATTCATCGCTTCAATCAGCGTGGCGAATGAAGTGAATTTGGCGCTTTTCTCTCCCGATGGCCAGTATTTCGCAACTGCGGCGAAGGTATGTTGTTATATTGTTCACGATTGCTGTACTGATTTCTGTTAGTACGATCGTTGGGTGAAAGTTTGGTTTCCGAAGCGACACAGTAAGACCTAACTATACTGCGAATTTTTTGTCTTTGTTGAGCATTTCTTCAAGGCCAAAATCAACAGAGGCGTTTCGCATTCACGTATTTGCAGCATCCTCGATCTGTTCTTAGCTTTAAATGGCGTAATTCCGGAACAAAGAGCAGGTTTGGGGGATAACCTTTGGGGGAACCTTGGAACTTACTTGTGCGTAGGGTTTTGGGAGACAACGTACTTTTTACGCTGTGCATGGACAACGTGGGCAGACTGTGGAGCGAATCAAATGATGTTTCCCATCAGTTCCACTTGAGCGCCATCATCGATCCTCAACATGTTCCGTTCACCGCGAGTGCATCAACTGGTGAATCCACGGCAGTACCTCCCGATTCCAAGAGAAGGAAGCAAAGCTCCGTTTCCATGATCCATTGGTTGGGACTATCAGACATTGTCAAAGCGATTGATCAGCGAGATGTGGAGGAGAGGAGGCTGGCTGGAAATAGGTCTAACGAGCAACGATCCGCAGCGGCGATTATCAATCTGAAGCGTAGTGCGAAACTGCGTGAGATTGTGAAAGATTACCCGGACATTTTCTTCCATATAGGCAAAGATGGCTCAATGACGATGTGGGGCGTACAGGTACTGAACCCTCGTGCTCCAAAACTATGATGGGATGGATCTTAATCGTGATATTAGAATTTGACCGGGTCCCCTCGTCGGATCCCAAAGGTGTTTGTCATCATGAAGATCGACAAATGCGTTCTCCCATTCGACTACAACTTTTTCTGTGGTTCAGTCTTTATCCATCACAACAGTCTTGATATCAAGAAATCATGTACGCGGTCGTTCTAGACGAGCTACCCCCACTGATGTCTATTACCAAAAGCCTTCCATTTTCCTGCAGAATTGTACATATTTGGACAGAACCCAACCGACGGAGTTCTAAACTGCTATGCAATGGATTTGGATGAATTTTTTGCATCTGAATGGGCTTCTGCACACCTCCGGCTAGTACACTCATGGTGTGGACATCGTAAGCCGGCGGTTCGCGGCACGTTTTGCAAGCACCCCTCCTTGCCATTCGTTGCCAGCGTTGATGAAGACGGAGAGTGTTTGATTTTCCGTATTTCTGTTCCAAACGTACGTACATTGATACTACAGGCCAATCTCGCTAAGTTGTTGCCCAGATTGGTCTGAGAAGCACTCACGGATTAGAATATATTTCGACAATCGCTACTTCGGTGACTGGCCCCGGAAGGCTGGCATGGCTTCCTTCGTGTAAGTGCCAAAAACGTCCACCTGCTGATTTTTCTTTCAAAAATACGATTGTTTAATAACCTGATACTCCAGGCCCGATTCTATTAATTCAAGAACGTGACTCTGTAGTCATGTTCGACGTAAAATCGGACACTACCTCATTGATCGGGGCGCTCCCAGGGTTTGATGCAACTGATGTGCTTACGTTCTTGCACGTCTATTGTGATCCAGAGGTGGACCAAAGCACTTCAGACGAGCCCTTTGATCCACAAGAGAGCAGCATTGATTTGTTCTACGTGGTTGGTCTTAGCCCTTCAAACAAGAACATCTACTTGTGGTTATTGTACTTCGAAGGTAATTCATCGTTTATGATTTCCTCGACCTTTACGTGACTATTTGTCTCTCAGGGTCAAAGCTGAAAACATCAGAACTTGTTCTCAAGACCGCGTTGCACGTCCCTTCAGTTCCCGAAATAGTTCATGTTGCGGCGACAGATGATTTGTGCGCAAAGTTCTACCCGCACCTTCCTCTCGGTGCCCACATGTTTATCACTGTGACTTCGGATCGTGTCGCACGATTCTGGCACTTCAATGGTGGCAAGCTGCGTGACTCGGAAAAGATTGCAAACGATTTGGATAAGAGCTCTTGGGTAATTATCGAGGATTTCTCAATGGAAACGCTACCAGACCTGATTGAAACGGACGCTTTTGGGAAGATGGCGACAGGTAATTACACTCAGCTTGGACAAAAAAATAGAAATGAACCTTTCAAACTAGTAACACACCGAAGCATGGCAAATCCGACACCAAGTGGGGTGGAGTCTGTACTGCACATATACTCTAACGAAGCTACTGGCTTGGAGATGCGCATTGAGTCAACCACCATGTTCAGGTGGGCCTCAAACATGCAAAAAAAGTTGATTGCTTCCCGACTCTAACTTCGAACCAGCTCTCGTGTAATTGGGCTGGACTGGCAGTTTTCTTCCGATGGCCAGCACTTACTAGCCGTTGCCACAGAAAATTCAATCGGAATTTATTGCCAGGAGCGCTCTGTCATTGACACAGAGCGTCCACGATGGCTGGAAGTCAGCAAGATTTCTCTTGCGTTGTAAGGTTCTGGTTTACGTTCGTTCGCAGGAAATTTAACCGATGACCTGACAGGCATGGCTCGCTGCGAAGCTTTTCATGGCTACAGGACGGATCTCTTGCCGCTGCTACTGATGACAAACTATTGATTTTTGATCGCTGGATTGGAAAATCCGAAGGTAACCGCAAATTCTGGAAATGTAACATGAGATGAGCGCTGACCTTAACAAAGATGGTAGCCATGCTTCCAATATATTTGACGTTGCAACCAAACTCAATGGTCGACTTCCGGATCATCATCCAAAAATGTTGATCAATTTACTACTTTGGGGTCTGTAGTTGATCTACACGTCTGCACATACATTGCTAACGTTGACGTTCAATCCAGGGAAGTTCGAAACGGTCGAATATATTCTCTCCTTGCTCACAAAGTTTGTGAAGCTCATGGTTGAGAACGGTAGAAAAATCCACGACGTTCCGATCCCGATATGGAAACTGCTCAAAGAGGAGGTGCGACACGTCTAGCCTGACTTGACAATGTCACTGTATAAAGTATTAGGGTCACTCAAACAAGCCCTCACTGGCGGTGGCAGATGCTCTTTTCATGTCCACCGACAACGAGACCGAGTAGGATACTGGTTATCTTCTTATATTAAAGATTAGTCTCATTTACGTTGCTTTCCAGTGTCCAGTGGGAAATTGGAGCTTTTAATGGTGAACAAGCACGGTATCTTGCTGACGAGCTCACAAAAGTGTCCCTTCCGCATATTACGCATGTGGAACAACTACAATTAAGGGGTCTGGTGAATACAACAGCTCTGGTAACGCTACAGCTTTCCATCACATACTCTTCCGACGTTGTCCTGACTTTTCACACAATGTTTCTGATCAGATCGAAAGCCAACGGATTTCGTTGGACGAAAATGGCGTTCGATATTTGACTGGAATGCGGCTTCAAGTTTTTGCCAACCGAACTGCTGGTTCAATAGATAGCATGAGCGAGCTTGGGTCAAGAGAGATGGCATGGGCTTACTTCAGCGAATCACAGGCAAGTATGCCAGTTTATTGCCTCAACAATTAGCTAACAAAATGCAGAGTGCCTTGGTTGACTTCTGTGTGCAAGAGTTCAATGGCAAGCTGACTTGGAAAGAGGCACGCATACTCGGAATGGGTTATTGGCTGACAAATCTTGAAATGCTGGTACTAAAGGAGCAAAGCTGTCGGAGGTTGGAACTCATATGCAAGATTATAGAGACGACAAGTCGAAACGATGGCACGTAATCAGTACATGGCTAAGAATGACAAAGATCCAGTGGATTGCTCATTGTTCTACATCGCACTGAAGAAGAAGAATGTGTTACTCGGCCTGTGGAGGATCGCTCAAAGTCATCCAGAGCAAGCCATTATGGTCAAGTTCCTCGCGAATGACTTTTCAGAGGAGCGTTGGCAGAAGGCAGCACTCAAAAATGCTTACGCTCTCTTGGGAAAGCAAAGATATGGTCCGTATATTTTTTATGGTTGATTTCTTCAGTATACTCAGACACGTTAAAGAATATGCTGTCACTTTTTTCCTACTTGGCGATCGTCTTCGGGATGCTGTAAATGTGTGCTTGAAACACCTTGGAGATGTTCAGCTTGCATTGTTGATCGCGCGCATTTACGAAGGTTTGGCTGCACAAACGTTTTGAGGATCGGACATTATTGGAACATCAGTTGCAGGCGATGAAGGAAATGGTTACAACGAGATTATAGAATCTGAACTGGAAAGCTGTGTGCAAACAAGTGATCGGTGGAAAGCCGCTATGTTCTTCGCAATGAAGAAGAAGCGTGTTGATGCCGTACATGCAACTGTGGTACGTAAGAAGCTCGTTCCCGCGCTTATTCTGCAACGAACTAATTGCACCGTTAGCTACCATTGGCAAACCTCGTTCCTTCAGCTACAACTTCCCCTACGGCAGCCGAATCAACACATTACTTTGATCCGGCACTGGTGATTCTTTACAAATACCTCCGGAGCGAATGCAAGAAACTCCGTGTTGACTCGATGGTGGATATCCCGCTTGATGTTGAATGCTCATTCCTGTACCGCAGTGCTCAGTGTTACGAAAGGCTTGGTCTTCCTGCGCTTGCATTGGAAATCATCAGCATCTCACCTCTATATCTTGGGAGAGCGCTACCCGAGGGAAATTCAACAGTTGATTTGAACGCAAACGAGACAGATGTGAAAGAAGCAAAGTCTTTGGAAGATCCAGCAGCCTCTGACTCGATCGACTGGTCAAAACCTGTGGCCCAGCAAGCTCCTGAGGAGTTCGATTGGTCCAAACCTGTGAGCTCTACCGCAACAGACTTCGACTGGGGTGCTCCGGTGTCGAGCCAGTCAGGTGGGATAGATTGGGGGGAACCGATCAGAGCATCGAAGACATTAGATGATGATTATGATGCTTTCCGCAGCCAGTTCGTAACGGAAGAAAAAGACACAGCCGATGATGTTGATGATGCCCTTGGATCAGAGAGCGCGGTCAAAGAGACGAACTCTGGGAGCATGGAGATACCTGTACCATACACCTCTGTTAAGCCGATGGTCGTGAACGAACTAGCAAAGTTCAGATACGAGATTGAGTCTCGCAATGTGCGTCTTTACAAGTGGCAACTAGCCATGCGTTTGGTTCAGGTAAGGTTCTGGAGTGACTTCCTTTTCATGGATTCATAAAAACTGTGCAGGCGGTTTATCACGGTGCAAACATTGTATCAAGAAACATGGAAAGCTTGAAGGCCGAGGCAACCTTTGTAGATTATTTCGAATTGGTTCGCTGTGCTTTCGCTCAGCTGGTGGAGAAAGTTGAAGTCCCGATTGCGGTTCTTGACAAGTTGATGTACTCATATCCTGGCAAACATCTTCGTTTCGAGCTGTCAATGAATGTGGTTATAACTTAACGAAGTTCTTTTTTCTCTTTTTCACAAGATGCAGGGAGACCGACTCGATTATCGCATTTGTCGTGAGTGTTAGGGCTCTGGCAAGGTTTCCGAAACTGACCAATGTTATCTAAGGAACTCATTCCACTGGAAGCGGATTTGAAAGGATACGAAGATATGACAAATATCTTCTTTTTCGAAGAATGCTCCACTGTGGCAAGGCTAGCGTTCGGGGACAAAACTTCGAACGACACTTCCAGAATCAAGTTCATCGGCACACTTGCACGGTATGTACTCATAGTTTCTTCCAAACACTGTGCATGCTAACGGACTTTGTTCTAGGCGGCTAATGTGGTCTGCATTACGCTGGCACGAAAGGTTTTCTGATGGACGCGAAATGCAGAGGTCCCCTAGCCCAGACTTCGCCTTTACACATACGAAAACTCCGCCGCAGCTAATCTCTCAGACTGCGTCCACAGCGTTTCTTGCACTAGTTATGTGCTCGTCTTGGGAACAGAACTGCACTTCATTGTGCTGGCAAGTTGCCCTATGTGAGCGCTTTTTTGAAACTCTTCTTGGGGGAAAGATACACGAACTTCGAGAAATTTTTGTCGAAGTTTTGAGCGACGGTGTACCCAGGGTAAGTCGAAAGCGTGTTGTTACTCATCGAGGAGTGACTATACTTTTTATAGAAACCGAAACGGCTCATTGATAACGACAACGTTGAATTCGATCTTGATCACGAAAAAGAGAAACAAGAGGAAGAGGAGGAAGAAGAGGAAGAATCCGACGGAGAAGATTTTTACCATATTCCACCTCCCTCGCACAGAGCACTTGCACTCAACTTCTTGCACCATTTCGTTCTCAAATACGTTGGAATGACATTCGATACGTACCTTGAGAAAGTGCGAGAGAGAATCTCAGACTCCGAAGGATTCTCTGCGGAAGTCTCCATGAGTTTTATGGATCATGGAATCCTTAGACGACTGTCAAGAATGCTGTACAAGAGCCAGATGAAGTTGATTTCCACCTGGAAAGAAATTCCTACATTCGATACGAGTAAGTTTGAGTATTTCAACAATTAGCATGTCATTTTACAATCAATCGTTTACACAAGAGCAAACACGTCATTGTTTGTATACCACTGATCAAAAGAAGTTATGGAAAGTGCTGGAGCAAGTTGTGTCTGTGGATTCACTCGTTGGAGTAGTCGCACAGGCGATGAAGGCGAACTCGACGGTAAAGTTGCTTTCTTCTCTCATCGGCTTGGTTAATGCCTTTTTAGTCTCTGAAATCGCCAAGTTCCGGTCAGTCTACCACGTCCCCTTTGGTTGATGAGCCGACCGAATCAGAGCAGTCGAATGCTTCCGAGATCGTGTATAGAACCAATGACTTGGGAGGAGCATTTGTGTTCAACGTGGTAATGTCGATCTTCAACTGAGGTAACTGCAGATCAGAATTCTAATCCCCACGTTTAGATGGATCGAAACGTCATGGCTGTGGCAGTTGCGAGAGGTATCATTGAGATAGATATCAATGCAGCGATGGGGCATTACAAGGTGAGAGTCGTGATTACCAACCACCTTTTCCATGTACTGACTTGACCCAGCGAAGAGGAACATTCAGCGAGCCCAAGAAGTCTTTGGATGACACGAGTGTCGGAATGAGCATCGACAATGCTGGGCCATCCGACGGCGGCATACACAAGCGCGCTGAATCATTCGTGAAAAGAATCTCCAGCGAGGCAGAAAATGCAGCGCAAAACCTCAATCGATTCAGTCGCAACCTGAGTTACGACTCACTACAAAGAGTGCTCAAAGCCAAGAGGAGCAATGGACAGCTGTCGCCATTGAAAAAGGACTGTAAGAATATATTAGCGTCTACCATTGATTCGACTTAAATCAGTGTTTGTCAGTGATATCAACAGCAGATATTTCTGGTGGGCAGGTACGTTTCGCGAAATGGTCCTAAAAGGCGACAATTCGATAATAAAACCTGTTGTAGCGGCTCAGTCGGAACATGCCTGGCGTGGTGTGCCTCGAGGCTCATTTAACGAGCAACTATTGTGAGTAGTGGCGTAAAACGTGCGAAAACGAAGGAGCAATGTTAAGATTTGTTAAACAGACGTTGCTGGGATAAGCACGCCGACCCAATCGGTTGTTCACCTTTACCAATTCAACCAACCTCGGGATTTGATGATAGAGTATCAATGCAATAGCACAGCACGGATAATGCGCTGCCGGTTCGATCCCTTTGGTTATCGATTTGCGGCTGGTGATATTAAAGGAGATTTGAACATTTGGCGTTTCGATGCATCGGCTTCGTCGTTGAATCCAGCAATCACATTGAACGTTCAACCTGGTGGCGTGTGTAATGACCTTGCATTCCTGAATAGCGGAAGCGTGTTGGCAACGACAGGAACTGGATCTGCGATGTAAGTGTTTGGCAACGGAGGAACACTGTAGTCGAGCTGATTTTGACATTATAAGGAATCTTTCAATATGGGACACGTTACTTCCAGCCTCGAAGTGCAGAGTTAAGTGTGCGTATGAATCCAATTTGTCTGCTCCAGATACTTAAGTTCCACTAACAGCATATTCGCTTGGAGAGACGGGTGGCAACTCGCTCGTCTACTCACCACGTCACCAGTTCTTGATCGCTGGGGGTAAAAAAGGAGAGATTCGTAAGTGTTGTCTATTTTCCCAACCTTCAATGGTGATAAGAAATACTTTTTCAGACGTGTTTGACATGCGACAACGATCCGAGCTTAATGTGATCGCTGCTCACGATCACTCGATCAAAGCCATGGCCGTTGATGAGAAGAACGATTGTCTCATTACCGGGTGCAGCAGCGGCGAAGTGAAGGTAACATCCACTGTTTACACATCAATGAAGACATTTAACATCAGGAGTTAGTTGTGGGATCTTCGTTCTTTTGCGTCGTCTAGTTCATCGCCATGGACACCAGGCACAACGGACTCACCGACTGCTACGGTTGGAGGCTTCGTATCACTTGCCGGGACCCCCGGTTCAAGCGCGTCTGGATTCACGCGGACAATTCAAACGGCTTCCAGTGGAAACGCCGGGGCAGTGGGAAAGATATCGTCCTATGGTATTCTGAACCTGCAAATCTCCGAGCCTGGGATGTTGGTGATGAGCACTGCGGACGGGTTTCTTAGGAGAAAGAAGTATATGTAACGTGAATGTAGCATCAAATATATCCTCCCCCTGAGAGAAATTGCTAGGTTTATTGACTAGAGTGTCTTTTATTTTGTTTTTGTTCCATAGTGACTCTCCCTTACCCTGATTAGTATTACATTAGACCGAGTCCTATGATCACAGACATGAGAGTCCCACTCATCAATACACCACATCATAATGCCCCGGTCGGTACAACATGTCGACAGACACAGCCTCGCTGCCCGCTACTACCTCACTCATAAACGGATCCAATGTGTGCCAGTTGATTGTACCATCACTTGTTTTGGATGCATCGAGATTCGCAACCTTGATTCGAATTCCTAGCACATTCGAAAGCGCCACCATCTGAAGTTGATCCGCTTCGACATTCACTGAATAAAAACACATTAACCAAACGAAATTTAAAAACAAAATGCTTTTTCTTCATACTTGGTTCAACTTGAGTTCCAATAAACTGATCTAACGTCATTGTTCCGTCATTGAAAGCCTCGTACACTTCTCTGTTCTTTTAAGGTACAATTAGATAACCAGCCCCACGTCTTTCTACATTCTCACCTTTTTCAGTTCAGCAGCGGTCAAGAGTCTCAAGAAACAAACGATCGTGTCGCTCACGTATTCAGTTCCCAACGATTCTTCGACCTTTGCTACACTTTCAGCCTTTAGTGCATCCGCAAACGGCTCCATAAAGTCCTGCAATAGTTCCATATCATAGCCCTGAGAGCTCAGCAGGTCGCTCGTTGCTGATACGCGTGCTCGCACGTTGTTTTGAAATGAGGCTGATGTTGAAGCAGCGACGATCTCGCATAGCCGGAATGCGAAAGCCCGATAAAAGCAGTTGCCATCTTTCCTAATCTTGCGCATGGATCCGCACGTCTGCGAAAGTGACTATGGACAGTTTAAGAGCTTGAGATTTTGGTAGACCAAGAAGCTTTATACTAACCTCGATCTTGCTCAGGTAGATTGGCTCGCCACCAGTGTACTCTTCGCGCAGCCAATCGAAACTCGATTTTTGACCCACTAGTGGTTTCTGTATTTCCTCTGCCCTGACTTCTTTCTCGTAGCGCAAGATCTCCTCGTCGCTTGGCCGCGTTTTTTCATCGTTGTTATTTGCAGGGTCTTGCTGGGACATTGTGAGGTGCAAAGCGAATCAAGTGCGAAGTGTGGGAGCAGGCGCAGGGATTAATGGAAAGATGTCAGGAAAGCTTTTAACGGATCGAAAGGGATGTTCTCTTCGCTGGTATATCGCCCTCAATTTGGAACAAGGAAAGGGGAACATAAATTTAAGCCCAATAATGTTCTCGTATTCTTTTCAGACTGTTATAAACTCAATATTGCACTTCAAACAAAAATCATATTCTTGTGATGTTATTTGTAATCATTTTCAACACAGCATTTATCCGAGCTTCCAACAAACCAAATCCTGATAGTGCCAGACTTAATCGCACAAGAAACTGATGACCACATAACACGTATGGAGTGGACGCAAGAAAGTCTGACACACCATGAGCTTTGCAGCGATAAATCCCAGACAGACTCGTAGTCGGAGCTGTACTGACAAGAGTTTGTGAGAAAACCTCCGAGAGCATCTCAGGGAATTCGGTCGATCTTGAGTGTCATCTTGATCGCCATAACCAAGAGCCAAACTACCGGTACTGAAATGACTGATGAGATAGTCAACATGATAATTGGATGAGCCGGACTGTAGTATACGAAAACTGTGGCAGGATTGGTCTCAGTACACTGTGTTGCGCCGTGTCCAAAAGGGGGAAGGGGTTTTGTTAGCAAAACGTCGGAAGGGCGTTACGAAATACGCCGAAGTGAAGATCCAATAAAGCATCTCGGTCATGGTGGTGTCGCTCGTGGCAATGTCTTGGAAGCTTCATTGCTTTAGTTGCCAGTTCACTCGAGTTAACTAGGGGCGGAGCGACGTGGCAGGCGGCTTTGGACTAGTGCCTCGCGATTTGACCTAGTGCCTCGCAGCAATGAAACGTGTGCTTGTCAGGAAGACGATCTACTATTTTTCGATGCTGGAACACGATCCCACCAAGATGTAAGCCGGCTTGCCAAGGGCTGTGACCACAATCCGATTTGGGAGGCAATGCGAGTACATGGAACAGGATGGCGGAACCAATAGAATGGTAGGGGAGGGAACAAGGTGCAGACTCTGCGAGAGTAAAATTGTCAAATGCCCGGTTTGGGACAAATGGCTGCGATAAAATTCGATAAAATTTGCCCTTCAGAAATGAGGAAGTTGATAAAAAATAACACTACCACCATTTGCATTCTGCCACGGAACAGATCACCCAATGGCAACGAAAGAAGAGTACAACGAAGTGCACAAAATCAAAGTGACTCGGTACCCCGACGGCGAAATACACCAGCTGCACTTCCAGCAGCTGTGCGCCTACGGGCCAGAATCTAACGAGAACTTAGCACAAGAAAAGCCATGCAGCATCTCCTCTTTCTATCATTCCACCATTTTCCCAGCATCCAACGGAAACAACGGCAGGAATTTTATGTTTAACTTCTGTCATTCTGGAGAAGAAGAGTGCCCGTACTGGGAGGTGACGATCGATGCGGTGGTGCAGCGAGTGGAGCTGTGGAATCGAGGGGATATGTGTCAATACCGACTTGAGGGCTTCGTAATACAAGGCATTGACAAAGGTGGAAGGGTGCTGTGGGTCGTTGGGCCACTGACGTCCGATGATCAATTCGAGTTTACCGTCCCACCAAAGGGTACTGCTGCTGCTTCCGAGCTTCCCCTCTCCACTTATTCCAAATTTCGATTATCACCTAGCGCCGCCACAATGTATGCCTAGCCATGGCCGAATGACGGGGGGTCCCGGTGGTGTTCTCGAAACACATGTCAGTTCATCAAGGATCTCGAAGTTGGAAGTCTGGTGTGGGGGAGGAGACTTCAGTATTTCAACTATCAGGTTCGAAAATAACCCCCATCAATTCCGGAGCATTTGCTAATCTATCACTTTTACACAGGCTTGCATGGGCTAACGGGGATTCAATTTGCAGAGGCAATCCGCTCGTTGACGGTGTTGACACTGGGACGCTTTACGAATTGGAGTTTGAAGAGGACGAGAAAATTCTTGAATACCATCAGGGCGCTGATACACGAGGGCTGATCTCATACATCTTGATCAAAACCAACAAGAAGACTTGGAGCTGTGGAAACCTCAAGTCTGGAACGCCGCTGGATCATTGGGAAAATGTTGGATCCGGCGTGCCGATTGGTAAACCGACGGTGTATTTTATACGCAATCTAACTTTAAAACGTATATTTTAGGAGCCCGTTTCCGAAGTGGTGCCGGAATCGACGCATTTGGATTGCTGTTTTTGAAACCAGAGAATGACTCAGACATTATCTACCCTGAAGTTCCTACCCAAAATGTGGAAATTGCCAAGCAAAC
Organism: Cladochytrium replicatum; assembly: GCA_025526935.1. Lineage (NCBI taxonomy): Eukaryota > Fungi > Chytridiomycota > Chytridiomycetes > Cladochytriales > Cladochytriaceae > Cladochytrium > Cladochytrium replicatum. The sequence continues at coordinate 28,052 of JAHLKD010000125.1, forward strand.
CAATGGCTATGAGGAAAAAAGCTCCAAAGAAAGCGAGTCAGTGTAAGTGGAAAGAGACATCTGTCAAGTTCCAGTCTTACCTCCGATCTGAATTTTCAGTGATACGAAAGAGTACCATCACGTCCACAAGATCCGATTATGCAGGGTGCCCGATGGCAAGAAGTACTTCCTCAACTTCCAGCAGCTGCTCGCTTATGAACCTAACTCCGACGTGAACGTGGCGCTTGGAAAGCCGTCTACCATATCTTCGGTCTACGAGTTTATTCTTTCTCCACTTTTTAGAATCGCATTCCCTGCCTCCAAAGGAAACAACGGCGTATTTGAGACAGTAAACTTCTGCCGCACAAACCAAGAAGAAAACCCGTTCTGGGAGGTTACGGTTGACGCTGTCATAAAGCGCGTAGTCTTGTTGAATCGGCAGGATATGGATCGTGAATACTTAAAGGGATTCGTGATACGAGGGCTCGATAGTTCTGAGACGGTAGTGTGGGAGCTTGGGCCTTTGACATCCGAAAGACGGTTTGAATTTACTGTTCCTCCAAAAACATGATGTTGTTTTTGTGTATTCTATGCCATTTTCTTAAGACGCGATGGTTGCTTTCGTATGTTGTACAGGATCCCATCGTAACCCGTCAATAAAGAGTGTTCCTTGTCCTCCTATATCGACGACAGCAGCATTTGGAACCTTTTCAACGAAATTCAATGATCATTCCACCAGGTCTGAAAGTTCGGTGTGGGACAGGTTGAAAAGATGCCATAAGAAGCAAAAATAGCAACCCAAGTTTGCTTTGCCCGAACAATGTAATAATATAAATATGCCTATATTCCATAGAAAATTAGTTTTTCGTTTTCGAGAGGTCATGACGGAACCATTGGTGCAACTAAGCATTTCACAAAACAAGCTGGATCTTGGGTATCAACTTGATCGCCACAGCCAAAAGCCAAACCACCGGAACGCTTATAATTGAGGAAACTATCCATAACACAAATGGGTTCGACGGGATGTAATACACGATTAGGGTAGCAGGGAGAATCACAATCTGCTGGATCAAGTACACCGTATAGCTTGCCTCATTGATGCGTTTCCACCAAGGAGATGGCTCTACGTTTGCAAACCTTCGGAAGAATGTGACCATGAAAGCCGAAGTGAACACCATGTAAAACATCTCGAGGCACGAGTCAACAACTGCCTGCCACTTCGGCCCTCCCAAAATCAGCTCATACGAGCCTAGTATCGCCAAGTACATTCTGTAGCCAAAGAGCGCAAGGAATGCCATGACCATTGCAGGGAGCAAGTACATGTATGCGTCCACGGGGATGCGATCGACAATACTTCGGTGCTGGAACACGATTCCGGCGGAGAAGAACAGTACGTAGGGGGCTGTGTATGCTACCTGTCCGATACCGGGTATCCATAACCCGATGGGCAAAACAATCCGCGGAAGAAAAGCGATGGGGAAAAGGACAACGAAACATGTGATGAGCAGAGTGAATGCGGAAAGGGGTGTAAATGGTGTCTTCTGTGTTTGGGTCCGCGTGAGTGCCTTGTGGATTGGCGGAAATCGGTAGAATAGGGCGAAAACAGTTGAGAACACAAAGAGGTTGTAGAGGAACTGGGGAAACAAAATCAACGGCAAGTTGATGACACAAATCCCCTACTTACCCACGTATGATCCAGACGGTAAGCGGAGAAGAAAATCCTCCAAATTTCGGCTCCAGGTGTTTGCGCTGATACTTGTGGTACTCTTCCCGCGATCACGCAGATATAGAACGACAACGGGGAGAAAAACAAGTAGACAAACACAATGGGTACAAGCAACCGCAGCACACGATCGATCATAAATTTCATGGCCCCTTTTCGGTCTAGGCTCCTCTGCGCGAAGAGCCCCGCGAGGAAGAAAAAGAGCGCCATAAAGTAGCCTTGGTTCGCGTTTGCAAAGCAGAGATAGAACAAGGTAAACACGCTGTCTTGGTTCGGATATGGTGGCAGAGGAAACCATCCAATCGCGAGCGTGATGAGGGCGTGATGAATGATCACTATGAAGGTAAGGAAAGTGCGGAGGTTGTCGATGTAGTAACTACGTGGTTTGCTAGGTTTCCGGGCCGACAACGTCGATTCAAGATCATCTTCGGCCATTGTGACCATGCCATACCGACCCCCTCGCTTTTATTTTCTATTTTCTATTTTCTGCACCATGCGGTGCCGTGCCTTCCAACATTTCGAAGTATCAAAGAACTGCGACATTTTACATTTCACGACATTTCAGTTGTTTGACAAGTTTCTGGTTTACACCTCATTTAAACCTTGATCCCCGCTCCAAACCCTCCATCATACTCCCCCTCGACAACAAACTTGCCCTCCAGTGTCTCCCCTTCCCCGCGATTCGGGTTGATCACGACCTTGAACTCGACCCCCGAATCCAGTTTCTTTCTCAGGTCCCTTCCAACCCACGCAACGTCCCTCACTCCAAGCTCAAACTCCACCGTCGTCGACCGTCCCTTGCGCACCTCGACTTTCTTCACACCCCGCACCCTCCACTTTTCAGGAACCCTGCCCGGTCGCACAACGTGCGTCGCGGACAGGAACACCGTCTCCTTTGTGACATCGAACGTGCTTGACTCGTCGAGGAGAAGGTCCACGGAGACCTTGATGGGAGCTGAGGCGGACAAGACGGTGGAGGAGAACCGGAGGTTGGAGTAGTTCACTTTGGCGTAGCCGATACCTGCGCCGAAGGGGAAGAGAGGGGCGTAGTCGTATTGCGGTGACTGGTACCAGTAGGCCAGAGGGGTGTCCGCCGGATAACGTGGGTAGGAGTAGGGCTGACGACCAGTCGGGTTAACCTTGCCATGCAGAATTTCGGCGATTGGAACTCCACCCTACCAACAAATGTGAGTGGTTGTAAATCCAAGAATTGCAGAAGTGCGTCAATATCTTACATAGGGACCCTGGAGGTAAGTATTCACAACCGCATCTGAGATATCGGCGATTTCCTGGAGGATGCGAGGACGTCCGACGACGAGGACAAGCACGATCTTGGTGAGCGCTGGGAGTATGCTCTTCAAGTGCCGGACAAGGTCAAGCTGTCCCTGAGCGAGCGTGATGTCTAATAAAAAAGAAATCAGTAATCGAGCGTGCATTCTGTACTTCTGATTCTCACCTTCGATATTTCCAAAGTTTTCAGCGTACGAGTCTTCACCTAAGCAAACCACCACCTTCCCAACCTTCCCCTTCCCCACAGCCTCATTAATCGCATCCTTGGCTCCCTCGTCCCATTTCCCATCAATATCCACTCCCCGCACAAACCCGACTTCTTTACCAGAAACCTTGCGTAACCCTTCCAAAATCGTGGTCCCGCGACCCCTGAACCGTTCGTCCGCATCGTGCACGCCCTGCCACTTGATCGTCCAGCCTCCGGAAAGGTATCCGAGTGAGTTCGCCGTCGGCCCAACGACAAGCACATCGTCCGATTGCTTGAGCGGAAGCGCACCGCCCTCGTTCTTGAGAAGCGTGACTGATTCGCGGGCGAGATCGAGCGCGACGTCAATGTCTTGCTGGGATCCGACGGTCGGGGCGAGGGATGGGTCGGCGTATGGCTGGGTGAAGAGACCAAGATCTTTCTTGAGTTGCAGGATCCGCAGCACGGATTCGTCGATGCGGGATTCCGGGATCTGACCTTTGGTGACTTGGTCGTGGAGGTCGATGCAGAAATGTTCGTGCATGGGGACCATGGAGATATCAATCGATGTGCGCGAAATAGCTTGCCTCGTGGCATCATATCTGAACGGTGGCATGTCAAATATCATCCTAGGTGCTCTCTGTATTCGAGACATACCTGTCTTTGGCAGTAAGGTGCCACTCAACAGTGTGGTCGATCTCCTGGAAATCTGTGACCAGCACTCCTTTGAATCCCATGATTTCACGCAGCACCTTCCTGAGATAAAACTCGGATGACACGATAGGCTCCCCATTCACATCGTTGTAGCTCTCCATCGCCGTCGCGACTCCGGCATCCACACACGCCTGGAACGACGGCACAAAGTATTCCAACAGAATGTGGTCTGGGATCCACGCCGAGCCCTTGTCCTTTGAGTTAAGAGGGTGACCGTATCCGATGAAATGCTTCATGGTTGCGGCGACGCGCGTGCGGTCTGTCTTGTAGTCTCCCTGTAGACCGCGAACGGTTGCTCCGGCGATGTAGCCGGCAAGGTGGGGGTCCTCGCCAAAGTTCTCGTATGTGCGGGGAAAACCTTTGTTGGTGGTCATGTCAACGCAGGGGGCAAAGATCCACTGGCATCCTGCTGCACGGGTGTCTTTTGCGGTGATGCGGCCGACTTGGTAGGCCAGGTCTGGGTTGCAAGCTGCCGTCATCGCCAGCGGTTGCGGGAACATCACCGCCCTTTCAAGGAATGGTTACAAAAGAAGGAGATAGTTTACCATGTAGACCCACCCGTCGACATAGTTCGCGCCGTGGATGGAGTCCAGTCCGTACACAACCGGAATCTTTTTCGACCCTTCCTCAACCGCGATTTTCTGGACCTTGTCCGTAAACTCTGCGAAGCGCTTCGCAGAATAGTTGATAAACTTGCCGCCATGGTTTGCAGGGGAGTCGAAGACCGAGCCAACGCCCCATTCCTTGATCCATTTGCGCACACGCGCTTCATCGAGCTCACCGCTCGCCGGGTCGATGAGCATCCCCGTGACGAGCTGGGTCATCTGCCCGATCTTTTCCTTGAGGGTCATGGAGTTGACGAGGGCCACGATGTCGGGGTCGGCCCCATCAGTTGGTTGCGGTGCAGCGAGCGAAAGTGTGGAAGGCGGGACTGGGTAGGGAGTGGGAGCGGGGTGCTCTGCGGTATCGAGGATCTGTTCGAGCGACATGGTGCAATTTCAATCTCAATGCAATGCAGTGCGGGGGACAGAGCCGGGTGGTGTTTTTTACTGCTATGAAGCGACGGGTCACACAGCTTGGGGTCGGAAGAATTTGACTTTGACGGCAAATTTGTTGGGGCACGCGTGCACGGGGCTTGGGAAGTGCTGGGCAGAGAAAGTTTTTATTGGTGCAGTGCTATTGGAGCAGAGATTGGAAGGATCGACGGCTGGCACGGACACGGTCGTTTCCGTGGACTAGCGTCTTGTCGTGACCGGTTTAGAGCATTCAAGACTTCAAAAGTTAACCACCAACCACGGTCACGTGCCACGCGTTCCCCTTACAAATGATGGACAGCCCACCAAAACAAAACAGACGGAAGCAATCGGCAGGAGCATCTTCAAAGTCATCAAAATCATCGAAATCATCAGCATCTTCTTTATATCAGGTGAGAATCCGCATAAATGAGTCGTTTTCTTGTCATGTTTGTTCCGCAACGACCGCCTCCGATTGGACGAAACGGCACCTGCTTTCAAGTCCATCAATACTTTTATGCACAACATTGGACACCGTTCCTTCCACAATCCAGTTTTTGGGATAAATTCATTCTCTTCTCCGTTGCTCAGATGTCTTTTTGCATTACATTCTCCATTCTGTTATCCTCAACTAAAACTCCAAAAATCTCCCCAACTCTTCGACGACTATCCGAATCCACTCTCGCTTCATCCATCGATATCGATGATGACAATCCACTACAGCGTTCCAACAGAAAGCGGAGTGACCTCTATCGATTTACCACTTCAATCCACGACTATGAGCTGCTCGGGGATATCGGTGGGTTGGGTACCGAGCTTAGTTGAAGTTAGTTAAACAAAGTTGGTGAAAAGGGGGTATCGACGATATATCGTTCTTGTATCTCGCACGACATCTGCCAACCAATGAGATCGTAGCTCTTCGATACACAGACCTGACCCTCTCTGCGGATTTCGAGTTGATCGAGGAGCTGATAGTACGGCTGATGTATTTTATGTGTGGAAAATCGAGACTAACAGCTCGCATCAGCGGACCGGAACAAACACATTCATGTGTGGCCATCCCAACATTCTTCCTTACTTTGTGAGCTTTGTGGAGCACGAGCGTTTGTGGACTGTGACGTTGCCGATGCAGGCTGGTGCGTTATAGCGCGCAGCTTCCGGTGAGGGAAGAAGCGATGAAAGTGGTGTGCTGGGACCAACACCTGTTTGGGACCTTGGACTAAAAAGTAGCTCTTTTGTTTCCTCTCTCCAATTTTTTGTGTCAAGGATCCTGCCGCGGAATCATGAAGGAGTATTGTCCATCTGGGATGTCGGAAACCACTGTGGCAGCGATACTTCGGGAAGTCGTGAAAGCACTGGTGTACATCCACGATTCTCGGCTAATTCATAAGCAAGGATCCATGAGGATAATCTGAAACTCTCGCTTATTTTCTGTTGCAGCGATGTGCGGGCCGATAACATTTTGATCAACAATGAAGGCGAGGTCAGGCTCACGGGAATGAGGCAGATAGTGTCGTTGGCACAGAATGGTGAATATCAGCCTTCAGCTTTTTCGCTTGTGGGAGACAACATCGAGTGGGCAGCACCGGAAGTGATAGCACAAGTGGGTGACCAACACTGTTCATAAATGCTAATCCAAATCGCTGACAAGCTTCTTCATCAACAAGGAATCAAATTTTGATGAAAAATCGGATATCTATAGTGTCGGGGTGACCGCATTGGAGCTTGCATACAATAGGACGCCATTCGACGACTGGCCACCACTACAGGTAACCAAGCTAACAAGAAACTCAAATCACTCACTTTATATATCCATCCTAGGTGCTGCTATGCAAGCTGTCGTATCCAACTCCCGCGATCAAAACCGACAAAGTCATGTCGAAGAACTTCCACAATTTCGCTTTTGTTTGCATGAACAAAAATCCATCAGAAAGGTCTGTCATCTTTTGTTTTATTGCCTGGTTTCTTTTGTACTAACATCGAGCCGATCGCTAAAGACCATCCGCACGAGAACTCCTTAACCATTCTTTTCTGAAGAATGCCCGGGGACCAAGTTACATCGAATCACATCTCATTAAGAAAACCGGGCTGATTCACAAACACGGTAAATCAATACAATCGGCTCCAAAATCTCTGATACTCACTCTCACCTGTAGCACAAGCGATGAATGGGGTCATCAACACGGTAGTATCGCAGCAGGAGGGTGCCGATCAAGAGTGGGATATGGCAGTGAGAGGAGAGAGCGTTTCTATCGCACCACCAAATGGTAGCAAACAAAACGTGGTGTACGCTGAATCACTACCACGTACAAGTTCGGTAGATTCGTACAAGCAGAATGGGGGAGTTGAGGGAACACCACCAAGAGCGAGCACAGGTTCTTTGAAACAGATGGTAGGTGCTGATGTCCTTCCATCGAGGACAAGTTTATCTGGGTCGTGGGATAAAAACAAAGTCGGCCCTGCTTGAAAGCAGGGAGAGGTGTGTTGGGAAGTGTGTTTCAACTTAACCCAAATATAACATGGACTGAGAAAGCAAACTGTACGTGTATTCAACCTTATCCGCATCATTAATCTTTTACACCCCCGCACTGGACCGCAACCACGTTGTTTGAAAATTGAATTTTCCGTCGCATCGCACACCTTTAGCTTGCAATTTCTATCCCCAAGCTGCTGGTGTAGAATAATTGGCCATCAAATTACCCGTCCGCGGCAAAAGCAATAGAAACAAGCGTGGAGCAAACAGTATAATTCAGCAATTTTAATTTCGCCGGTACCATATCAATGAATGATATGAAGAGATCATCCGGGTCAGAGGGTTCCGAATAAACACGCTCCAAAAGCATTTTGGCAAGATCCATTTGGAGGTAATTTCGGTGTGTTGGGATCATCCCACGCCAACTTCTTGTCAGCCCGCTCCAACAAACCCGCAAACGAATCTCCCCACACACTCAGTGTGCCGATGGGAGTGTAAGATGTAAAGTCTGGTAATTTTGCAGCACCACGGAGTGTCGCATTAATGTTTTGTGTGTGGAGGAAAGGGTCCCAAAGATGATACCTGTACCGAGTAGGTAGTCAATGTCAACGTTTTGTGAGTGTTACTCCTTTTCAGCTTACACGCCACAGAGTTTGGAAAAGATTCAGAGTTTAGAATGTAACCGCGTCTGAGTTCCAAGCTCTTATGTACACAAGAAGGAGCTTGTATTCAATGTGGTACTTGCCGAGCACGAGCTGGACGAGGATTTGTATTTGATGACTCTGTTAAAACAAAGCGCTTCCCTACCCCAGCTGCTTTCAGTCCTCAAATCATTCGCTCTTGGTTTGCAAACCAAGAACTCCAAGCTCCGCTGATCGCGTCGTCACGTTCTGCTCTGATCAAGATCAGAGGAATCACCGTGCACACTGCACAACATCATTGCCATGAGTACACCTAGTGGCCCCATCACCCTCTGCCGTACCGACCCTCCGTTCCGTGATGCCTTTTTTTTGAAGTTGAAATTCAAAATGGGACGTGTTGTACAAGACGTCGACATGAAGCGAGACAGAGGAGAATCCTCGGGTAGCATGCATCTGAATGTCCTTCTAACTTCGCTCTCATTTTGGGTTGCACAGATGATGACCACAATGTCTTGCAAAAATGAGCAAGCAATGTCATATGTATGCTGCTGGAGAAGCAGCACTGAGATTCACTTTTATCAGGAATTGTATTGAGTGATTACAGAGTGGAAAGTGCGAACAACAATGAGATATGGCTAGACTTCTCTAATGGTGCGAGCCTTGAAATCGTCCACGCAATCGGTGAACGGTGCACCTCGTATGGTTTGGATATCCTCATGATCCACATCGTCAGTTCCTTTCTCAACAGTTCTCGATGTCAAGGGCTGGAGGATGCCGGAAAGCCCTTGTGCCAATCTGATCGTGCTGCATCCGGCGAAAACAGTTCGGAAAATGGTACGGAATCGCCGAGTGCTCTTTAGGTTCAATGGCGAAGGCATGATTCCGCGGTTGGCTTTAGGATCTTTTTGATCAGCTGGATTTGGTTGCATCCAGGAATTGAGCGGCTATGGGCTCAAAGGGCTCCATAATGGGGAGAATGATGTGAAGGAGCAAAGCGGATAATATCCGATCCGAGTACTTCGAGACCTGTTATGGTATCCTTTTCATCATGCAAAACAGTCCTGGTACTTTTGAAAAGGATACAGAACTAAATTGTTCAGAAGTGTAACGAAAGAGACAGTCGAATTGATGACGATGCCCACCGTCGAACTGACGTCTTCCTGTTCGAACCTGTCGCAAATGGACGAAGTGGAGGACTTTGTCGATGAAAGACACCAAAAAATGGGGTCATGTCCATCTGGATTGCGACAAAACTCGTATATCCCTCAATCGACGAAAAAAGTCTTCGTCGAGTGAGTGACAAGTCTGGTGAGCCACACAAAAGAATTCGAGCTCAAAAAAGTCGAAAAGACTGTAAGGAGGCGTGCGGTGTATTGAATTTGGACCCAGAAATAATTACGTACAAATAGCGGACGAAGAAGGACAAGATGGGTTGGAATCGGATATCAGCGAAGACAAATGATTAGAAACCGTGAAATGGAAATGAAGAGCGACGGATCCCCTCGCTGAGACAGACTGCTCGACAGAAGCGGACCATGGCGGCCGACGATGGATTTGATGAAATGTTCAACAATTACGATATGCCACTCCTAGATGGTACAGCCAATCTTACCTTGATTGCTGCACAAAATCTGGAGCGAATACTGCAGCTCAAAGCGAGCCTGCTCGACAACGTCGACCGCACGATAGACGACGCATGATTTGTTTTCGGATGGTGTCGAGCGGTCAGGCGCTATTTACGTGCGGCAGTACGCCAGGACGCTGCGGAACACGGTGAACCGTGATGCGACGAAGCGGTTGCGGCGGTGCGAGGAGTTTGCGTGAGTACGTCGAGACCGTTCAGCAAACCACAGAAGAACTCGAGAAGACGAACAGGATCGACCCATCAATCATCTACTCTGCGTTCGACGAGAGTTCGAGCAGTGGACCGGGCGAGGGGTCGAAGCCCAGGATCTCGATGTCAGATAGTATAACGGACTTTGGCGCAAGTAACAATAATGGCGGGCCGGTGAGCACGTGGTTCTAAGGGAGCTTGAAGACGTTTTCGATTACCAGGACCGCTTGGAGACTATAAACGACCACGTGCCGAGTATGAGAGCATGGGGATTTTTGCGGCAGCGCGATCGGCTGGAGGAGATTACGAGGCGATTGGAGAGTTGCAGCAAGGAAGTCGAGGCGGTTGAGTTGGAGGAGTAGAGAACTGATGTTAATGTTTTGGGAAGCGTTTCAGGATACATTGCATTCTTTTGGTTGTATTTGCATAAAGATTATTGTGGTATCCATCCTCGACGAGGATTTTCAGACCGTCGATTTCAGCAAGGAAGACCCGATGAGCTCCTCGTGCGTCTCAGGATGGGACAGCTTCACAGCTCCCTCCCACACAACTACGACTCCGACCCTTCAACTTATCCAGCGCATCCTCGTCCTTCACCCCACACACACACACGCACCTCGTCGGTTCCGGAACCACTAAGGGAAGCCTCGCGCGCTCCATGCTCTTCCCAAGCCGAACGAATCAAATCAATTGGCATCCTGACCAGTGTCTCAGGGTTCGTTTTCGCCATCAAAAATTTCCTGGCGATCTCGTTTGGATTGAGGGATTGAAGGTCGTTTACCACGGTAGCGCCACACAAACCGAAGTGCCACCCAAACCAACACAACAACCGACGAATCGATCCGCTTACAATGGGAAACACTCAGTCTCATAAGGACGAATTCTGCAACGTGTGCGTTCAACACGCTGGAAAGGAGGTCATCTTGACCATCTACGAAGACAAGTCGATTGCATATTTGCGGAAGGAGGTAAGAATTTTCTGTAGTCGTGGTTCACTCTGACCTTTCGTTTCCAGGTGAAGAACGAGTGCGATATCGGTGAAGTGGAATTTGCGCTTTTTTTTGTTTTGCTGAACGGAAATCGAGAATATCTTGAACGCAATCAACACGTCATCGATCTCGTCGAGGGTAGCTTGCTTGGATCAACATCAAAGGCTCCTACGATTTATGTTGAGCTTGTCGAGGCGTCTACCTTTATCGCTACGCAGATTGAACGTCAGAATGCGAATCCCGCCACTCCAATCGCCAGTCCCAATATTGGACTGGGAACCGTTGCCCCATCAGCGAATTCGCAGTTTCCGACCGGTGAAAAGTTTGATGTGATGCTGTCATATCAGTACGTATACAACTATTAAATCTATTTTCCGGCGTTGACAATTTTGTGCTTTAGGTGGGGCAGTAAGGACAAGATTCATCGGATCTATACCGAACTCGTTGCGGGAGGGCTTAAAGTCTGGATGGATAAACCAGAAATGCACGGCGACATCTACCAGCGGATGACTGAAGCTGTGAAAAACAGCACAATCTTTTCTCCATGCCTCACCTTGACGTATTTGGTAAGAGTTTGTGTCTAATAGGACCCTTGTGTTGCACTCAAATTAACCATTTCTGTAATAACCAAAGGAATCATACAACTGCCTGGCAGAGATAAAATATGCCCATACACTTCGAAAGCCGATGGTTCCAAACTTGCTTTGGAAACCATCACCAAATGCTGGGGTCAATGAAACTTTTGCAATGCTTGGCCAAGTTGGCTTTATGACAGCCGGCTTGGTGTTTGTTGATTTCTCGGATGTCGAGCCGAATCAAACCGGATGGAATGAGAAACTTGCAGACCTCAAGCTCGAGATCAACAGAAAGGTTTCTGATTTGAATGGGTCAGGTTCAAGCTCTACTTCATTAATTTCAAATCCAGCACAGCTGCTTTCACCAGGACAACCAGTCAAAGAAGATATTTTGAGAGAATGGCTAAAGCCTGTTGATTTTGAGTCAGACTTGAAAGCTTATGCCGATTCGTATGTGACTAAAACCCGCCTTTGGTTACTCAGCATGATTGACAACTGGATTATGGATCCAAATGCTAGCCAAGTTATGTGGCTTCGTGGTGGTGCAGGTGTTGGAAAATCAATCATGGCATGGTTAGTTGGTGCCTACATGAGTCGCACACTTCCCAAGCGGACCCAGGAAGCTATGAACAGTGACCCAACTGCCTCTGCATTTCTTGGAGCTCAATTTTATTGCAAATTCAATGACAGTCTTAAGAATGATCCCCATAATGTGGTTCAATCAATTGCATATCAGCTTGCTTTGTTTGATTCTGATATTCAAGCATACCTGTCACAACTTTGCAAAGAAGATCTGAACTCCAAACGATCATTGTTGGATTTAGATGTGAACACAAAGTTTGAAAAACTTGTTCTTCAGTCACTAAGAAAGTTTCATAATCAACAAGCAACTCAAACAATTGTGATCATTTTAGATGCTCTTGATGAATGTGGCGAAGCTGGTGGGAAAAGCAAGAACAGATTTTTATCTGCGCTTGCAAACTCAGCCAGCAAGACCCCTAGGAATGTGAAGCTGCTAGTTACTGGTAGGCCAGAACCTGATGTTTTCTCAATGCTCCACAATATCTGCTGCACTGAGCTCCGCCCGACAGATGAAGACAACTTGAAGGACATCAAAATCTATGCACGCGAGCGCCTGAAAATGGTTCTTGGGACCAACAAAAAACTTCTAGATGAAGCAGTTGATAACCTCAGTGCAGCATCGGATGGAGTTTTTGTGTGGATGAGACTTGCCTGTGATCTCATCAGCTCCAAATCTTCCAAAAGTGAAACAGAAGCCATGGCTATTATATCAGCACAAGGTCGTGGAGTTGACTCAATGTATCACCAACTCTTGGAACATGCTCTCCAGAGCACTGGTGGGTCTGCCCAGAATTTCAGAAGGGTGTTTGGAATGCTCTGTGTTGTCAGAGAACCTGTTCCTCTGAGTATTCTGTCAGAGCTGCTCAATATGGAAGATACGCTTGTGTCAGCTGAGCTGCTGCGTTATAGGTTTTTGATTGAGATTATGTCAAGTGGAGCAATCAAGTTTATGCACAAGAGTGTCATAGACTTCTTGACCAATTCCAGCCGTTGCAGCAATTCTAGGTTTTTAATTCTATCATCTACTTACGAGACAGTAATTCTTGACAGATGCTTGGATATCACAATGTCAGGTCTTGTTGCAAACATTGGTGACTTCAGTTCTACAACAATCTATGAGAAAATACCTCCTTCTGCACTGGAAAAGATTCCCAAAACTCTCCTATACTGCTGTCGCTATTGGATTGAGCATTTTCTTTGTGTTCCTGACATTTCATCAGACAGATTGAGTAAAGTATACAGCTTTTGCAAAAAACATCTTCTGTCTTGGGCAGAGGTTATGATTATCAATCAGGCTATTCAGACTATGATTGGGCAATTGGAGAATATTTCTTCAAAAATCTCAATGGCAAACAAGATGACAGATGATATCAGCGTCATAACTGTACCAGAAGCAGGGAGGGCAGATAATCGTATTCCTATTCCAAGAGCAACGGCAACAAAGTTCATTGAAGACATCTCTGTAGATCTTGCAAGGGTTGTCGAGTACAATCTGTTTCCAATCTCAAAGTGTCCACTTCAGCTATACTGCACAGGATTGGCGTTCTGTCCTACCAAAACTAAGCTATGGGAAACATACAAAGAAATTCTTAGTGGACCATTCTCTTCAGTCAAATTCACTGTTGGCAGAGAACTGTCTTGGAGTCCACAACTCTGGACACATCAACTTTCAGACAACTGTTATTTTGTGACATACTCACCAGATGGAACCATGATTGCAGCAGCAACAGGAAATGACATAATCATACTTGATGTGCAGTTTCATAGTGTATTGATCAAGCTCGAGGGTCACAGTGCTATGGTGAATTCAGTAGCATGGTCACATGATGGGACAAAGATTGTGTCAGGATCAAAGGACAGTACAGTGAGGGTGTGGTCAGCAACAACAGGAGAGCAGCTGATGAAGCTTGAGGGTCACAGTGATCGGGTGTATTCAGTAGCATGGTCACATGATGGGACAAAGATTGTGTCAGGATCAGATGACAATACAGTGAGGGTGTGGTCAGCAACAACTGGAGAGCAGCTGATGAAGCTCGAGGGTCACAGTTCTCCGGTGAGTTCAGTAGCATGGTCACATGATGGGACAAAGATTGTGTCAGGATCAGGAGACGAGACAGTGAAGGTGTGGTCAGCAACAACAGGAGAGCAGCTGATGAAGCTCGAGGGTCACAGTGATGAGGTGATATCAGTGGCATGGTCACATGATGGGACGAAGATTGTGTCAGGATCAGATGACGATACAGTGAGGGTGTGGTCAGCAACAACTGGAGAGCAGCTGATGAAGCTCGATGGTCACAGTTTTTGGGTGATATCAGTAGCATGGTCACATGATGGGACAAAGATTGTGTCTCACTCAATCGAAAATGAAATGATTGTATGGTCAGCAGTTACAGGACAGCAGCTTGGTGCAGACAGTTCAGCAAATGAGGATGATGGAAATGAGAACAACAAGTTAGTGCTGAAATTTGATGAAGATGGATGGGCAACTATGTTTGATCAGAAGTTTTGGTTGTCGGCTGAGATGAGGGGAACAATCGTTGGTTTTGTGAATGGAGCATGTACAGTAAGAGGGTCAATGATATACTGTTTTTTAATGTATTAGCTCAATTCTCAATACACATATAAAGCCGCACTACAACAAGAGCATCAGATTGAGAGGTGTGCTGAGGAAGAGAAACACACTACTATCCAGAGCTCTTGAAAAAGCAAGCGACCAGGCATTGCACAAAAGTAAACGAGCCGGTATAGGGTCACCAGAGCTGATTCAAATCACGGGTTCTTTTGAATTATCAGGAGGCAACTCAAGCAGCTGTCGAGGTGAAGCCAACTCGTATTTTCTACAATGAAGTGAAACAGGCTCATTCTCATTCCCAGAGGGAGAGAAATCTCTCCACTGGACCCAACAGAGCATCATATCCTCCAACACGAGCAGCCTGTCATTTTCATTCCTGTAGACAGCCACTCATGTAAACTGGCCCACACTATGGTCTCATGGCCTGCCAGATTGTGCACTACCTCCTCTAATTATATAACTCAGCTCTTCAAGCTCTCCGTCGACCGGTTCGTGAACAGCACGAGGAGTGTGCTGCGACTGTCGTTCTGGGAGTTAAAGAACCATTTCCAGAGGCTCCTTGGGGAGAGCATAAGACAGAGGGATTAGATGCGCGAAAAGGTTATGGGAGTGGAGAGGAGCGCAGACAGGCTGGAGGAGATTGAGAGGCAATTGGAGAGTTCCAGCAAGGAAATTGAGGCAGTTGAGTTGGAGGAGTAGGGAACTGATGTTAATGTTTTGGGCGGGGTTCTGGATACATTGCATTCTTTTGTTGTATTTACATAAGATTATGGCTGTATCCATCCCGGAAGAGGATTTTCAGACTGTCGATTTCGGCAAGGGATACCCAACGAGCTCCTGGCGTGTATTGCGCTTCTTCCACTTCAGGGGCACCACGATCATCTGCGTCTGTCCTGGACAGCTTCACAGTTACCTCCCCCATCAAGGCATTGAAGGCAAAGATCAACCACACGGTTTACATTATGAAAAAAATCAATGGAACCTTGATTCGGGTGGTTCTGTGTGGATGACACCCAATGTTCATGTTTTTGATAATATAGAACAACACAAATGTCTTGGAGAAGTCAAATTAGCAAACGGCACTGTTGTACCAGTTAGGGGTATTGGGATTGATGGAATACTCTTGCTGCTGCCTCAATAAATCAACTATAAACTGAAATGCTGAATCAAATTCAATCAATTGCTCCCTGGGCAACTGCACAAGAAAGAGATGTCCCCACAGATACCTGAAGTGGTTCTAATGCTGCAAGATACTGTCCCAGAAATACCATCACTAGTTCTTGAAGAATCATCACAGGCAATGATGACGATAGTGATTTCGTCATCATTGCCCATCTCTACAGCATGGTGTAGTACAATTGTATCTGAATCGCGGTCTGGATCACTCTCACAACTGTCGTCTGAAACATCTGAATAAGAAGCGGAGGCACTACCACATTCCGATCTGTCAATGAACATCATTTGTTCTTTTGTTTGTGATGTGGAATGGAATGCAGTTCGGACTGGTTGAATTCTCGGTAATTTATTTCCGACTTCAGAGGGAGTATTGATTAAGCACGTGACAAGCATAAATAATGATTTAATAAAAGTTGAAATGCAGCTTAAGGAGTTGGTTGCCTTTTGACCAAAAATAATTAGAAGGCAAAGTAAGTTTGTCTTGTATCTCCCCTGCTATCAGCCAAAGATCTTCACTTTCCTGATATGTCAGATGTGCAACGTTCATTGTAAATAGATTCGACTATTACAGT
Source organism: Cladochytrium replicatum (assembly GCA_025526935.1). Lineage (NCBI taxonomy): Eukaryota > Fungi > Chytridiomycota > Chytridiomycetes > Cladochytriales > Cladochytriaceae > Cladochytrium > Cladochytrium replicatum. The sequence continues at coordinate 44,369 of JAHLKD010000125.1, forward strand.
AGCAGAAAAACAATTTCGCAGCAAGATACCAGTAAGTAAGGGGATGTCGACAGACAGCTTCTCAGCTTTTGAGTCGATTTACTCCCGACATTTCTGATTCCCTACTTTATCAATGAAAACAATAAACAAGAATGCTGGTGCAACGAATATAAGATTATATCTATTTTTTATTCTTATGCATACACCGAAGAAGGGGTCATGAATGTTGTTTAGTCTTTGCATATACTTTTTGATGAGCACGAATTGAACACCGATAATGTTGAATGTACCTCCACCACATCGAATGTAATCGGGCTTGGTTCCCCTTCAATCCATCGTATCGTCCTTTGTAGCGCTCGTCAATCTGTGCAGCTATGGATACTTCAATCGAAACAAAGAGATCGTTGTTAAACATATGATAGTGACCCACCACAACATGTTCTCACCTCTGAATCTCTCCGATCCCGTCGATCCGTATCCCGCCGCTTCTTCCCCGTTGCATATATGATTCTCTCCAGTTGCTCACCAATGATGTGAGCGTCTCCGAATTTGTATCGTGGAGGGAGGTTGTTTTGGGCACGGCGATGAGGGATCTGGCGTCCATCGCTCGGTTCTGGAGGGACGCTTTCCTTGTCTGCTTCATGGGTGTTGCTTGCTTAATCTTAGATTGCGGGCAAAAGATGCTACTCTCTGTTTAACTTCTTCCAATCACCTATCTTGCTCCCAAGTAAATAAAGCACAAAAACTTGCTTTAATTTCCCACAATATTTTAACAAATGTTGGTGTATTATCAATCACCAGAGTCGCAATGGTCAATATCTGATGGAACGTTTGTCAAAATAAAAGCCCAGTCCAAGCGTATGTATTTTCTTGTTGGAGAACATATTAGTAGCATATATACAAAAATGCGTCGTATTAACATATAATGTCCCCAGATAGTCGTTCCTCAATCTAGGTCTTCGACTCCGGACCCGAAGCCACCACCGCTGCCATCTGCGCTCACCTCGACACTGCTAGATTGTCCGGCTTCACCGGCTGCTGCATCGTCAGTCTTCGCATTCAACGAGAATCGACACACAGGGCACGACCCTGTCGAGAAAACATAAAGCGATCCGGCGCTGTGCAATGCAAGATTGGTACGCTTACCGTTGATTTTCAACCACGGCTCTATGCACGGTGGGTGGAAGTAATGCTCGCATGGTAGTCTCGTCAACTCCTCTTCCAGAACAAAATCGTCCTGGCATATGGTACAGTCCACATTTTGCTCTGGTGAGAGATTGTAAGAAAAAGTGCATTGAACTGGAATAATGGTATGGTAGTCATTTTACCGATCATGGATTGTTCTACTTTCACTCTCGGAAGCGCAGATATTTTCTCCTCTCTAGCACCTTGTTGGTCGCTAAAATTGGTGCGTTAAGAGTAGCTTCACAGGAATTCAAAATATATAATGACCGTGATCCTTGTTCCATTACTGTGATTAGATTAAGTCAAGAATTGAGTTTAGTTCATTTGCAGAATGAGTTGGGGAATGTCCAGACTCACGCTCTGTAACAATGGGATCAAGGCCTCCCTGACCCATTACGTAACCTGAATCGAACAAATTAGCCAAGCAAAAAAGGACGATCGTTCTTCTGGATGGTACTTTCAATATTTCGAAGCAAATTGAAACCCTGTCTAAGCATATCTTGTCCGATGGGATGCCGTTCGAAGAACAAGTCAAGGTTTCTAATGGCATAAGTTCAACGACTACAATATGCAATATCGAACATAAAATTACATGTCACGGGGTTCGGAGGCGATCTCAACGTCTGTTCCGCTATTTCTCAAAAGCTCCCGCATCCATGACTGGATATCGACTGCCTGGCCGGGTTGGTCTGGTAGTGGAGGAACGAGGTTGGCGAGACTGCCAAAGACTCGACCGAGTTCATCCGACTCTGCTTCGTGGTGGAATCCCACTTCGTCGCTCTGCGAAAGTGCAAGCGATAAGCAATCATGTGCGTGAATAATTACTGGAGCGCTGTACTTCTTCTACGAAATCCGAGCCACAGATGGTGCAGGTCAGTGTACCCGAGTCGAGCAACGCATCGCCTTCCCTCTGAAAATGGAGACGTGTTAGGATAGTGATGGCTGAGTTGGAAAAGAAGCCGTACCTCACACGCATGGCACCAATATGATGTTGTGGATGCTAAGGTTGGCCGATCGCTAATCGCATTTGTTGTTGTGGTTACACTCTGGGCGTCCATTGTCAGTTGGGTATCTGCATCTGGTGGGCCATCGGCAGGTAGGGATGTAATTGGTGGTGGAGATGACATAAATTAGGCTTCGGTACGACGGGTTGATGAGTAGGTTGGTGCATTGCATTGCGCGGATAGGTTAGATTGCGGGAGTGAGATATGCAGAGTGGAGTGGAGTACCTCTTGCAGTGCTATTAAGCCTCAGATTCGATGTGGTATTAGAGTGCGCCGGGTCTGCTCCTTGGGTTTTGTTTCTCTGCTGTGTGAGAAGATCTGATATTAGAAATATCCCCAAGATCTAGCCAATACTGACACAAGCCGGGCAGGAAACAAACGACGGTATAGATCTGGGGGCTCAACGCCCCTTATAGAAACGGGGCGGAGAGCGCCACACAGAAGGGCTACGAAGCCAGCAGAATACATGTGCCTTGGGTAAGTCTTGCCGTTTGGGTTTGGCTGGGCGGCTGTTTTGACGCATTAAACTGAATCTCAGAACGTTCATCGCACGCAGCAACCATTTTTAAGTGGTCTGTATTGCTGTCCATATTTATTTTCACCAACGTTTAGAATGTAGCAGCGTCAGTTGGATGAAGGTTGTCCGTATCCGGCCTCCTTGATCAACCAGTATCGCTCGAGTCTGTGCTCATCCCTCGCCGCGTTTGCGTCCAGCCCACACGCACATCACCAAGCATCACCTATTAGCGTCCAGATCACCGTACCAGTATTTCAAGTTCCCTCCAGAGCTCTTCTACTCGTGCACTGCGAAATCTGGATCGTACAGCGCTCAGTTGTCCGGGTCTGCTCTTCTCACCGAACGGAATCTAACACTGTACCATCCGCATTGGGAGTGAGAAGTGATAATGTTTGTTTGTGAGTGCAGTATTGGCGTGATTTTAATGAGGCCACAGAAGCTATTTATTTTGCTAGAGCGGTGATCACTGGAATCGCCTTGCGTGTACGTCATGATAAAACATAAATGTCCAAGCCATTTAGACGTGCGCCATTTCGACATCAAAACTTTTAACCTAATCATATGGGCGACTGATGAGGGGAAATCTGTTACAAGCAAAGGTACGGCATACCAGTAGCAATCAAAGTGACCACGAATAGAATCCAAGAGATGTCATTCAATTCCAAACAAATAAACAAACAGAACTTATGATTCGAGTTCTTTGTTTATTTTGCTCTCTTCCGATCAGCCTTCTCACATAATATAAAACTCACCTCTCCCTCTCTCTGTGACTCTACCATTTCCCTCAGACCATCATTACCAATGATTTGCTTCCAGAACCTAGCTGCTACCGACAATGCTTCCGCACTGAAGACTTCCGGAGCACCTGCACCGGAACGAGAGCACATAAAGCAGGGTCCCTGATACCACCTCAAAACTCAAGGCAGGAAGCCTTATCACGAAACCAGTCCACCCAACGCTCCGCAGATCCCAATGGTGAGTGATTGCTCTGATTCAAAAACAGGACCGTCCTAAACTTCTTTGCTCAACATAGACAGCCGACGATGAGTACCGTCTATGGGGTGCGGATGGAGAGTACGGACAAACGTACAAATTGACAATGTGGCCGGAGCAGATCGGCGTCCCCGAGAACGGGGTTCAGGTCGTCCGAGTGCACGGATGGACGGGCGGGCTGACTCTGGGTGACAAGTCCGGACTGTGGACATTCGAGCACGGACTTCGGTGCAACCTTTTCGATGCACCACCTACACACAATTGAGCAATTGAACGCAGGCATGGTCAATAGTATGTTTTACAGGTTACTTGAGCTCATTGTTTCTAACTCAGCCCTCTAAACCACAAAGTGCCCGAGTTGGGTTAGTTAGATTCGCGAGAAAATATGTAAACATAATAACAATAATAGACCATCTTTTAATATAAAATGAACATAAACAAATGTGAAATGCAATGATTCGAGGGAGTCTGGAGTAATATAAAGTAGCATACCCTCTCAACTCTTCCGTGCTCCACACAAACACTTACCAAAATGCCCCGATCTGAAGTTCTGACGTCCACCAACGCTCCCCCCTCTCGCATTCAAACACACTGAGGCCGCGAATGCAAACCTGGCACGAGCACAGGAGATCAGAAGGTTCGATCAAGTTCACCGAAGTAAAGGCTTGCAAGCAAACAGGGAACACTCAGACGGACTCTAACTTGTCTTGCCATTAGCCCTTCATGGACAAGTACCGCCTCTGAGGATCCGACGGTGAATATGGCCGCCTTTGCAACTAAAGATGTTCGGAGTGCTGGAGAACGGAGATCAGCTTGTCCGTCTCCACGGCGGCTGGGACGGGGGGTCTGGCTCTGGTGGACAAGACGGGTCTGTGGGCGTTTGCGCACGGACTCAAGTGCACAAATATCTAATGGTGAAATTGTTGATACCTACAAAATAAATTGTTCTTTGTTTGTTTGTTGTGGAATCATGATACATAACAGTGAATGCATGCATAACGCAATGAATACCGAGAAATGCCTGTTCGGAAGCGATGGGGGTGAAAAGGGCGAAAAAATAAAGATCACTTCGACTGGACAGTAGTTTCCACAAAAGAGTCGCTGTGACGCTCAAGACAATCCTTGTGACTGGCATGACTGCGTTGTTCTTGCCCTTGTATTGAATGTCGATCAATGTGGATGCCCCCACAATAAACTCCCTTCGCTGACAGAACCTCTCAGCTGCCGACATAATTTTACCACCACCCAACAGAGAGCACACAAACAAGGCTCCGTGGTTACCACGGGAAGACTCGAGGCAGGATGTGTTATCACACAAAAGATGAGCGAATCACTCTGAACCAAAACCAGGACCGTCCTAGCTTTTTTTAATAGATAGCCGACGATGAGTACTTTCTATGGGGTGGGGTGGGAGAGCACGGAAAATCGTACTATTTGAAAATGTGGCCGGAGCCGATCGGCGTCCTCGATAACAGGAATCAAGTTGTGCGAGTTCACCGACGGACGGGCGGGTTGGCCATGGTCGACAAGTCAGGACTGTTTCATGCAACAAAGGAGTGCCAGCTGCCTGTGTTGGTGTTGTGGAAGTCGAGTGCACTGGACCTTGGTATTGAGAAGGCTATGTCTTACCTGTTGCAAAACGAAAACATTGTCACAGCGAAGAGAGGTTATTCTTGCGGCGAACGTGCCACAGAATGAGCTTAATACGTGCGGCGAAAGTGCCACACGGAATCAATGAATCAATGTGATCCACCGTGATCCCAGCTCAACAACCGAACTTTGATGACCAGTGACCTTCAATCGTGATCTCCACATTTACAACTATTGCTGCTGTAAGAAATGTTCTTTCACTCCAATTCGCTACTCTGGTGGCGATGAGAACAGACGCAAATGTCAGATCGGATGAGAACCAGCTGTATCCGGCGGAGAAAGGAAAATGATGTGGAATCAGAAGCCCTGGCTGATGCAGTGATTCGGTCACGTGGCAATGACCCTGGTATTGTTATCAGTGGCCTTTGGACGTTACAAAGCCAACATCAGCCGAAAGTAGCTGCCCAGCAGTGTGGAGACTCCCTGGAGTTGCTGTGGTGCCAGGTGCGTTTAGACACTATCACCACGATGTTGAAGCGCAAGTTGAACACTGGCCATATGCCTACAATTCTCCTGTCAGATCAGATCCATCCACGTTCGATTGACTAAAGTGGCTGAAGGGTCCAAATAAACAAACTACTATTTGCACATTATAAAAGGTTGCTGCAATCGGCGTTTTCTTGCGCTGCACACGATCATGACCGTTGCAGAGTTTCTTGCTACCATCCTTGTGACCGTCGTTATTGTCCTTACACTTGCCATCATCTTCGACCCGTCCGTTCCTGCAGCACATGCAGATGGTCGAAAGCTCAACCGTCCTCCAACCGTTCCATGGACCTTCATCCTGCCGCGGATGGGAAACATCAGTGATCTTTTCATCGATGCTCGAAAGAAGTACGGCGATATTGTCTCCATTCACGTAAGTCTCGGATTCGCTTCGTGATGATCAATGTTTGACACTGTTACAGTTTCCTTTCAAAGGCATGTTGATCCTGGCTCTCGGAAACAAGGCTTCTCACTGGTTTCACACCGCATCTCTAAATGACCTGAATGATACAACCGCAATCTTCAGAGAATGGGTCTTTGAGTTTCCGGAAAAGCTCTCCACACCTGACATTCTCAAGGCTTTTGTCCGATCTTTGAATCCAGATTTTTACAAGAACGTTGTGCTTTCGTTGCAAGACATTCTGCAAGAGCGAGTTTCTGTCTGGGCGAAAGGTTCGGAACAAGGAACTTCGTTTGATATTTTCGACCAAGGCCACAACATCGTCCTTGATCTTAACACTAAAGTTTGCATTGTCATTTATGGGCGAATTATTGCTTTATTATTAATTTAGGTGATGTTTGGGAACGACTGGAATGAAGGAGAACTGGAAAAGTTCAAGAAGGTACTGCGTTGACTAAATTGACATTCCTCTCATCAAACACCTATTCAGGCTTTCATTACCAGCGACCCAGCCTTTTGGATTTCCAACCCAATCTATCTCTTATTCCCATGGCTCGGTCGCCGTCAACGCACTGAAGCCAACCAAGTCATCATAGAGACTGCTATTCGCCAGGCGGAAAAGCACCAAAAACAAGGCCTTAACCCGGACCAATGCAGCTTGGACTTCTTCCTGACCGAGCAATCGCCTACGCTGGCCGCTGCCCTGTGTTACAGCCTTGAGCTATCGAGTTTCATCACTACCTCGTTCGCGGCCTCATGGCTGGTCTACCACCTCGCATCTGACATGGAACTCCAGCAGCGCGTCCGTGCTGAGATGGAGTCATTGGTCCCGGCAGGCGAGAAGCTGACAGTCGAGCATCTTTCGAAAATGCACTTTACGGATTCTCTGGTTCGAGAGGTGATTCGTATGCACTCGCACGGGCCGAACGCGCGCTCCGTCCTGAATGACATGAAGTACGGGGATATTGATATCCCGCGCGGGTCGAGTTTGGTGATGCCGCTTGTCACTCTGCATTTCAACGAGGAGAACTATCCTGATTCATCGGCATTCAAGCCCGATCGCTTCTTGAACGAGGAGGGGCAACTTGATGTCACCGCCCAGAATCGAGCGTGCACCTTCGTTGTGTTCGGTGCTGGTCGTCATGTAAGATCAGTCAATAAAACTTAACAGTGAGATGTCAACTGAATCGATCTTTTGAAGCCATGTCTCGGAATGCGACTTGCCACCACGGAGCTCAAGGTTCTCGCCTACGAACTTCTCCGCGCTCACGACATTAAGGTCGTTAACAAGCCTAGTGTTCCCTTCCTTAAGGGAATGGGTTTTGAAAATCCATCCGTATGTTGAATGCCCAGATAACCTTGTTTTATTGTCTAATCTTGCTGTGTAGTCTCCGGTTCTCTTTCAGGTGGTCCCTCGTGCGACTCCTAAGTAACAAGTCCATTGAGTGTGTTTAATTGCGGGGGAGTAAAAGAGGACATCTTTTAAATCGCAGGAGTTGTTGCGCTTATGAATATTAATACACTGCGATTCCAATATGACATCCGATGCAGAAGCTAGGCGTTGATTGGACAACGTCAAAGTGTTTGCCTCTGCTACGACTGATTGAAGGAGATCAGAGGACGATAAACAAAAACTTCGCTCCAAACATGTTTATTATTTGTAAGTCACCCCAATCACCCCCTCCGGATCACGATGTTTTCCAGTACATCGTGTTTAAAAACATATCCCTTCCGCATCCTCAACACCTCTCAGTGTTCCAATTACGGAGAAAATGAAGCGTGAGCTTAGGTATAAGGTGAGTATCGTCCTTTATTTTCTTGTTTCGCACACCGTGATGGATCATCTCAGCCGTAAAGGTGAAAGAGCACAGCATATCTATGAAACAATATCTGGTTTTAACGGATCCCGAGCGTTAGTCAGAAAGATTTGTCTGCAAGGAAAATATAATGAATTGCCTGTGGCTCGCTCCAGAAACTAGCGCATCGAAACAGAGGTCGCTGTTCGTCATAACGGGAAAGTTTGACAAGAATTTCACCACGCACCATCAATGCGATCACGCTTCAGGATCACACCGGGCAGCAAGCAAACATCCGCTTGCCAGCAATCGCACGAAAATACAAGACAGACACAGTCCGATATTCAGATCTCTCTGTATGTGCTGTCATTCACAAGATCTCCGCCACGAGCTTCTAACACGACGCAAAACACAAGTCAACAGCCAACGGACACGCTAACTTTCATCATCCAATAGTGTTTTTCTTTTTATCCATGACTCAATATCTACACTCCATGGCGGATGACCCCGCTTGTGTGGGTCCACCAAAGTTGGGATGACTCCCCACTCCAGTTCGTACTTATGTACTCCAAGCTCTCCACTTATTTCGTTTTTTGGTGCACTCCAGATGGACGACCCCGTTCGTGTGAGTCCATCAATGATCCACACTCCAGTGTGTTCGTGTCAACTCCAGTTCTTTGCGGTTCTCTTTTCTTTTATTTTTTCGGTTTGGTGCACTCCAGATGGATGACCCCCGTTTGTGTGACTCCATCGGCATTGCTATGACTCCGCACTCCATTTTCTTTTGAATCTACAAACCATAATTTTTCCCAGTTCTCTGGATTCAATTTTCTTCTTTATTTGTGCCCTCCACTCCGATTCAAGTTCCTTCCTTCGTATTTCACTCCAATTTGCCCTGCTCGATTCTTCTTCATTCTCACTATTGTTGGTTTCCACACAATCCGATTTTGCGTTTACTCCAGTGGACTGTATATTTTGTGTTGTTTGCGAGATTACATACTCCATTCTTGCGTTCCCAAGCGAACTTTTGATTCTCGATCTTTGTTTAGTGGCCCTGGTTGTGTGTGACTCCACCAGAGTCCACCAACACTCTTCTTACACTCCAGTCAACCCTATGAACGACATGCTTCCCTCTATGTCGCTTCCACTCCACTGGAATTCTCTGTCTTGCTATTCGTTATTTCCTCAGTACATCCAATCGACTCAGATATACTCCATTTATAGTGACCTCTTTACGCTCTCGCACTCCACTGGTTTCGTCACCGGGACAATGTTTTGTTCCCCATTTCCGATTCATTGCGTTTCTCTTTATGTTTACTTAGTGCTACTTTTCACATTTTGTGGTTCTTTCTTCCAGCGCCTATATAAGTCCGCTCCAACGTTTTCAATAACCTGATCGTACAAAGCAAGATGAAGCTCCAACAGGAGCAAACTTTCAACCCAGGACTTCCATATACGCTACCATTCACTCTCGTCGGACTGAAATACAACTGCTAGTAACAGCAGTGGGAACGTTTCGTGACCACTGGCATCTTCGTATGGGCCCAGACAAGTCGGCAATTTCGACGTGGTGTTTGGGTTGTTTTTAAATATGATAAACTCAAATTCATCGTTGATTGACATGAACACGGCCGTACACACGAGTTCACATGTGTATCCTTACAAAAACGAATTGTGTCCGTGCAGCTATTTTGAAACCAGGGGCAACATTTTCCTACAAGTGGTGCACACTGCGAACGTATGAGCAGCAGACTGCCGAAACGTTAGGATGGGTGGTCAGGACACATGCGCAGTAAAATAAGTGCTAGAAAGCACACAGAACACACTAATCCGACCTCCACGATCCTTTTTGTGGCAGAAGCAAGCGGCACGGAGGTCGACTTCATCTTTTTCAGGGTAGAGAGATTGTATTTCTGATGGATGATTCAGCAAGGAAAGCGTATTATGCAAGCGATGTGAGCATTACATTCCCGCAAAAGAAAAAGCAACGTGACTTCAGACTCACAACTAGACGGTGGAATAGTTCGTCACGATGCGTGATCACCACGAACCTGCAACATGTGCTGCTTGCTGGCGGCAAAAAGACGGACACTGGGCTATAAACTTTGGAACCATCAAGCTTGGTCCCCTGAATGATTTAGAAATTTAGATGGCTGGCAAGACAAACATCCGTCCAACACTGATACCGATTTCTGAGCGAAGAAAATGCAGTTCACGATGGGCCTCAACATTCGAAATGGGGTTTATCTTGTGGTTCGCACTTTTCTGCGTTCATCACCTCACGAATCTTCTCCACAATTATTCCATCGGTTTCGCGAAACCTGTTGGTGGACATTCGCGGTGTTCTCTCCCAGTGCCGGCCTTGGATGATCTGGTGGGAGCGGGCACAGGAATGATCTGCCAACACAATAGGTTGTCAGGGTATCATCGATAATGAGGAATCGATCAAATTTACGTGGAATTTGGCTACGCTGCGATGGATGCGATGCGATTGTCGTGCGATAGGGAGAGATGTGCGTTTATGAAGAAGAGGAGGTGCTCGAGGGATTTTGTCAGCGAAAGTGGGCAGGACGAGTCAGTTTCGGCATGAGACTGTCGGCAGTACGGAGAGTATCGCCCATTTTGATTGATGGTTATCAACATAAAATCCGTTGGTCAGTGGCTTTGACATATTCAATCGTAGAGCCCGTTTAATGGCTTTGACATCTTCGCATGAATGTGGGTCTACGATGTCCAACAAACGTCCATTGCTCCCAAACAACTTCGTAGCACCAATACTGGCTGTCGATCCAGAGGGGATTTTGTACGAAAGATGCTCTCGCACGAATATCTTTAACATTACTTTATTATTGTCAGCCTCTCCCGTTCCTGCAGGACTTGCCCAAAGTTTGAAATGTTCGTGACGGATTCGAAGCAGATAGTGTGCAACGAGTGTAAAAGGGGCTGCGTATACAAATCCCAATTGAAGGTTTCTGTACTACTACTTGCTCAATATGAATGCCTGCGCTCATTTGACATTGCTTGTGCAGCTGACTGTTTCGTATAAGGGCTACATTTACACATTGCTCGCATATGATAAGGATGTAGAAAAGTTTCTCGGTGAGCCTGGTCTCATAAGATTTGTCTGTGTTTATTGAGATGTTTGGCAGGGTGCAAAATAGGAGTGTTTGAAAGTGTAACGTTCAAGCAGGTGCCAGTTGGTTCGTCTAATATCTGCGGTTAAAGATGATGCACACGGCGAGAGAGCGCGGGAAACAAGGCAACGCAATCGATACGATGATAATGAGTGTGATCAAGTCATCCATTGAGTCTTCGATATGCAGATTTCAGCTAAGAGACTCATACGTTAATAACCGGGTGCGTCTGCCGTTGACCGAACTCCTATCGCTAATGCCAACCGGATAGATATTGTGAATTAGAGAGAAAACGGGCTGGTGAAAGACCCCGTTATCTACAATTTCACACACCATCCACATTTCCAAGCAGTGCGTTATCACCCATCAGTTTCTTGGTTTTGGGATCGGAGCGACAAAGTATGCGCCAAGATGATATCTCAATACTGAACTTAAAGGAGCTGTTGTAAGGAATCGGACAAAGGAAGTAAACGTCCCCTCAGATCAGAAGACGAGTCTGAAGACGAACATTCGAACGTGAAACAGCCAAGGTTAGATGATGAGGCTATTCTTAGCCAAGACGAGAGTATCTTGGAAAGAGACACGATGCTGGAATAATGCAGCGACTGTTCTTTCCACACGATCGTCTGACAATGCGGACTGAGTATTTCCAGGGATGCATATTAATATTTATTCGGTGACCGTCGGTGATGGTACAGATATGACGTGCTATTATCGATTACTCTTGGCTCGTACGGTGGTGTTCTATCTGCTGATAATGCTGATCCGAATAATGTTGAGTCTCCCGTTGCGATCCGTCCTTCCCTCCCCTAAACACCTCCTATTTTCTAACATTCTGTTCCCAACCCTGCCCCAGCCACACCCCCCAAATCCTGCCTTTCGCTGGTCCCAAGACCCGATCGAACCGACGCATTAACCGGACGGCGTGCGAGGAACCAGCCCAAACTTATAAGAGTCGCCTGCCTTTGTACCGAAAGGAACAGCGCTTTTCGGTCGTACAAGGCTGCCGTTGATCAACTCCTCAACGCGACCTATTCGCTGTCAAAATTTCAAATCAAACGAGCCTCCTTTTACCCGCAACTAATCTAATGGCTCCTGTGCCGTCTGCCTACGTCGGCACCGTGGATTCACATCCGCAAAAGTCCAAATCTACCGATGATCTGCATCGTTCGTCCATGATGACATCAGCCGCTCAACCGCCAATCCATATCGCAAACCGGCCAGGCATCCTGAGAAGTCAGGTTCGAAGCTCGTCCACCCCCATGCCTTCAGCAGCACAGAACGGTCTGTCGCCGCTGCGAGCGACACAGTCGAAGGAGCGGTTGTCGGGTTTGGTTGCATCGCCGACAAGTCTTAACATTAAGAACCCGATGCCTGGAGGACCACAGCCAAAGGACTACATGCCTGATTTCGAGGACAAGCTGTTGGAAGGAAACAGGCATCTTAACTCTTCGTAAGTTCTCACACCTCACCCGTGTGAAATGACACATATTGATTCAATATATAACTTTCGCTGCGTGTTAGCAGTTTTGTTCTCGAGGACGGGCTCGCATTCATTCAGTATGGCGCACAAGCAATCGCACAGGACGAGTTTTCAAAGTGCTTCCAACAAAAGCCACGAAGATCGTTTTCGCTGAAGGCACTACAATTCCCAGCTTACTGTGCAGGGTTCGTGTTCCGATACTTTGTACTCTTTCCATACAGGTTAGTACAGTTGACTGATTTTATTCCGTTCCTACTTGAGTAAACTCATTGCGTACTCTAGGTTGCTTTTCCTCATATTTGCTAGCATGGTTTTCTTCGTACTTTTGCCTATTGTCTTGGCAACAAACGATATCGAGTACATGGTAAGTTCTTAACACTCTGTTATCATTAAACCTCTGACCTATATTTATTGCTCGACAAAATATAGCGATCTCTCTTCAACTGGTATTGCAAATGCTTCATGAGGTCTTTCGGCAGCCAGATTCGTTTCCACGGGGCAAAGCCAAAGCTCAACGTACCCCACCTCTTTGTGGCCAACCACACTTCCTTCGTCGACTATCTTGTCCTCAGCTCGCACATTTATCCACACGCGACAGTCGCACAGCGAACAGGTGGTGTTATGGGGTACTTTTTGGATAGGGTGCTGAAATTGAACGGGACGCTGGCATTCAACCGCAACGAAAAGAACGACCGCAGTCGCGTTTCCAAAATGTTAGTTGGGTAACAATTATCTTCTTAATGATTAGCTCACCCATCTCTTTTTTCCAGGATTCGGGAGCATGTACATAGCCCGTGGAAATCACCTCTCCTCATATTCCCTGAGGGAACATGCGTCAATAACGAATACACCGTTCTTTTCCACAAAGGTGCCTTCGAACTCGACGCAGCAGTCTGTCCGGTCGCCATCAAGTAAGATTCAAGTCTTGAACTTTCCTGGTTAATGTCCAAATGAATTATTGTAAATTTTTAGGTATAATAAGCGCTGGGCAGACGCCTACTGGTCGACAAAGACGCAGACATTTGTTACCCACATTCTGTATCTCATGACTCGATGGGCGTTGGTTGCTGATGTGTGGTACCTTCCACCGATGAAGAAGCTGGACGGCGAGTCCTCAGCGCAGTTTGCTGACCGAGTTAAAGCGATCATCTCAAAACAAGCTCGTCTCAAGAACCTCTCTTGGGACGGATACTACAAAAACTACGCTCCAGCAAAGGACAAAGCAGAACGACTACGCGAAGCACCCCAGAGCCGCTTCGCTGCCGTCTTGGTGAACCGCACCCGCGCCGACTCGACCACCTTCCCCCTCCCGCGCTTTGGCACCCGCCAACGCCGGAACAGCATCGCGATCGGCGAGGTCCGCGCCGCCGCACAAGCCGCCGCAGCAACAAACGTGCACCTCCGCCTCCGGCCTCTACACGTCTCCGAGCACAATCCGTTCGACCAATCCGACCTCAGTAAAGCCGAGGCGATGACCGCGATAAGAAACGAGATCCTCCGCGCCGTGGAGGACAATGACCCCGGCGCGGAGATGATCGAGGCCATTGCGAACCGCAAGAACGACGTCGTGGAGACGTGGAAGCGGTACACCAAGCTCCGGAGTCCCGACGACGTGCGGAGACGTATTGAGAACAGCAGCTGGCGTATCTGGTTTAAGCGGCGGATCGAGTACCAGCGCGAGCGGGAGCACGAGGCTGCGTACGAGGCCGCGGCGAAGGCAGAACGGAAGAGACGGGAGGAACAGGTTGCGGCGTCGGCGGCTGAGGCTTTGGCGGAACGGTATAGGCTGCAGAGAGATCGGCAGCAGGTCCCCGGGTCGCCGAAGAGGACGCAGTCAGGTTCGGCGCTGAGTAAGCTAGCCGGACTGTCTGGTTTCAGAGCCGCGACGGTTTTGGGAGGTAGTAGCAGTGGAACGGGGTGGGTTGGGTTGTTCTCGCCTACGAGAGAGATGCCGACTCGTTTGCGGCCCGTGGAGTCCCCTGGTGCGTCGACGGTTGCGAGCTCGGATGGGGAGAGTGGCACGCCACCTGTGAGCGGGTTTTACTTTTCTACCGAGCATGAGGAGGATACGATTGCGCAGAAGCCGTTTGGAGCTAACACGGATGAGGAGAGCGATAATACGGCGGAGAGCGTTATGACGGTGGTGGAGGAGATACAGGAGGATCTGATGAGGGGTGATCTTCTCAAGGGTGCGGAGGTGCAGATGGTGTGTTGAGCGACTCGAGAATCCGAGGACGTTGGCGGAAAACGAGAAACAAATAAAAAAGTGATCATTTTGGAGGTTTTAACAACAAAAATTGTCATTCATTTGGATATTTCTTTTTTCATGAGTTTTTCTAGTTTCATTCTTTCTTCTCGGTTACTTGAGACAACCACTTCTTTGTACTACCCGCACATGTTTGTTGTACTGTCAACTCATAAAAATGGACAAATTGTTTCAGAACCGTTCAGAATTCGCAACACGTGTATATTTGCATATTTGCAAACGCACACCTCTTTTTACTCGACCCAGAATGCACTTTGGGGTACCAAGAATACTTTACCTAGAGCGGATCTATTGTCGAGCTTTTGTGACACAACTGCGAGAGTTCCTCGATCTCCCGATATTGCAAGCTAAACATCACTCACTGGTATATTGAATTCACTGGTTCGAAAGGAGTCGGAGCGTTGTTTGTGTTGTTTTCTTGTTTACCCAATCAAGTCGTGTTCTCATTGTACCAAACAAAGCAAAGAAGCCTTGATTTGGTTGAATCCATTGTCAATTGTATTGTACCACGACGACCGACCGACACTTTTGACGATTTTGAAACCAGCTGTTTGCACCGATCCAGTAACAGCATTTTACAATGGAACACCGGGGATACCGGCGAATTCATTGCCGTGCCCCTACCGCACAACGATCACGGAGCTGTGATGGCCATAGATAGTATCTGGCTTTCTCCAAGTCACAAGAGATTGACGCTGAGTAACCGATTTGGACCACTTTTGCCAGATTGGGCAGCATATGAGGACTATTCTCGGAGGATTTATTAAGACCAGCCAACGAAATCACGAACTGCGTTGGTACTCTCCGTAAATTTGTATCCCCCTTTTTATTAGCCTTAGATCAGCGTCAGGTGTTCCATTGACGTTTGATCCACATCCAAACTTAGGAGTGGTTTCTCCTACATACTTCGTATGTTCAAATAAGTTACCATCCTCCACCAAAACGAGCCCACAGAGAGGGTCGCACGCCTTCTACACCATCTCATCGCCATGGTTTTCTAGACTGTGCTGGCTGACAAAGGACCCCCCAGTCAAGTTCCTGGGTTCATTTTCTGCAGAAAGCACCGAAAGAGAGATCAACCCTGTGACACCTCGACATCATCGCCAGTCTTTCAACAGCTTTTGTAAAGAACTCAAAGCACTTTTCATCAGTCGAGTGGATCCGGAAATATGAGGAGGTCCATTAGAGAAGTTTATCAGAGGTACTTCGGAAGCAACCATCTGCGACAAATCTGAGGCATAACAGGCGTTAATTCATCCAAACATTGCAGAATTTGCTAGCTTCGACGAGGATCCAAACTTCACAACTGCTTTGTGACGAAAAAAGATAGACGCCTAACCACATAAGAGTAGTGAGTGACTTACTTCCGAGTAAAACCATTTCTGAACCTGCGTTATTCAGAAGCCTACGACCTGATTCATGCTATGCTGAGGAAGAGGCTCGTAACGGAGTAGATATTGACTAAGTGAGCCCCCATTCATAACAGGTATGTTCTTCTACACCAATGGCTCGGTAAGTCCCGAAAGTCTGTAGCGTTGTGCATGAGGGGAAAGAAGACTATGTTCAAAACCAGTGGATATTACTACGCACAACTGTGGACACATCGCGGGTTATGATCAATAAGTGAACTTCTTCTGCTGTTCAATTGAGTTATCCACATCTTTTCTGGAAAGCATAATCGAAATAGAATAAACCAATATCTCAGCCCGAGGCCAGGATCGAACTGGCGACCCTTTGCTTAGGAGGCAAACACTCTATCCGCTGAGCTACACGGGCTTACAACTTTTCCTCCAAAAAGCTGCTTCTAAACCATTGTATCAGCGCTGTGACCACTTTTGTTGTCAGAGAGAATTTTTTCATGCCCCCCGTCTGCATCAGTGCCTGCTCTTCTTGAACATGTGGCTCATGCTTGTCGCTGTGCTACCTGTAGTACTTCAGCTAATGGTTTAGATTTCGATCCTCAGTCATTAGCCTAGTATGCTGATAGTTTTGCAGTGTCTACAAAGCTCATCCTGCTGACCCAGTCCAGTTTCACCTTCAATTGTGATTTTCAGCTGCCATTGGATGTTGACTGTTTTGTTCTAGCTATTAGGGACTGCCCTTTTGAGTCTTCCCCGGTCATGATATTCTGCCTGCAGAACTTGCTCCATTGTTCTTGCTGCTTTCTCAGTCAATTTTTTGCAGTAGTCTTACACCAACTTCAAGAATTCACATTCCTTGCTAATTTACCTTTGCTTCCTTATTCAAGGATGTTTGGTTCCCATTCTCTGGTTGTAATTCGCAATTTGTTTTTGTTTTTTATTCCACCTACCCTTGAATTTGGTTTTGCTTCCCTCAGTTGCTGTGTGCAAACCAGTTCGGACTTTTATTACCAGAGTTTGTGCCGATTTCTTCACCTTTCATTTTCCACTTCAATTTGCTGGGGTGTTGCTGTTTTTTTCCTGACCTTTAGTTTAGGCTTCAATATCTGCAGTTTCAGTTGTTTCAGCATTGGTTGGATGATGATGCCCCTGATATGGTTCACTCTATGGTGTAATTCTTTCTTCAAGACGGAAAGCATTCTTGTTGTTCTCCTGTTACTTTCAACAATCCCTTACTCTTCCGGCTGCAAATTTTGTAGTTACTTGCAAATCACTGTCACCAATTAGCTCACTTGCCTATAGCACTATAGCTGTTAGGTTTGCTCCCTTGCATCTGCCTATACTCATTCACTAGCAATTGCTCCTCTGTGCTTCCCTCTTTTGTCAACAAATCAAACCTTGAAATTGCCTAATCAGGAAGTCTGTGGTGTGTGAGTGTTTGGTTGATGGTTCCTCTGTCTCAAGGAACCAAGCTATTCTTGCACCCACACTAAATTTCAAACACTTTCCTACACATACACATAAACACAAAAACAAATTGCCAATATGACAAAAACATATGCAACAGACGTCCAATGCATAACCCTACCAACAGCCAAAAAACTCTCCAAGTCCAAAGAAAAATCCATCACCAGACATCAATGATCGAACTGTTGAAAGTCACACAGAGTTTAACAGTTCTGCAGTATCGTCTTGGGGGTTTGTTTCATCACACTGCAAGCAGTGTAGTCACTGCCGTGCTAAACCTCTTCAAGATCTCATGTTTCAGAATGGTTGCATACCACAAGAATGCCCATTGAACCTCTTCTCAATCTCGAGTTGTTTTACGTGCTTCTGTTCATGATGCAGTCAACTGTCGATATGCCCATGCTATGGTGTATACCTTTGATCCGTCCGTTCTTTACTTTTGAAATCCTAATGACTTGTCTTCGACTCTTGCTGTTGTTCGACAGGTAAGATCTTTAAAGCAGTTCAGCTCTCTGATGTGATGTAAGTTATTTTTCCTACGACTCACACAGCTCCCCATGTGCAGCCAATTTACGTGTATTTATCTACACGTGTGTTTGGATTCTGCACAAGCAGGTGATATGTATTGGTTGAACATAAATAACATGTTATAAAGATAAACAACAATCATGAGCATTATTATATTGTTTATTGTGAAAGGAACAGTACATTAGTTTACTGTGAAAGGAACAGTACATTACTCTCGGTGAATTCGGAGTTTCATTTGCTTTTGAAGTCTTGGTCGACTCTTTTTAAGCAACGAAGGTGGTACAAAGATTAATTATTTAACGAGGTGGACGTTCAAGGTATTTGAGATCCATTATCCCTTTCGTCGCTTGGCGCGCTCGCACAAACAACTCCTTGGACCGACGAGAATCATGTTGCTTGATCCAAAAAGTTGTGACCAGTATCGGTTCATCTGCTTGGCTTGAGTTTGATTTGACGACAAGTTCCGATATGCGATTGTGTGATCTAACCCATTTCCAGTTGGCGTCGAGCCAGGCAACTTCCAACCAGTCCTCAGCGTCATCTAGTTCTACCAAGCAAGGATATCCAAGTGCCTTGGCAACTTGTGAGTCGCTCACACGCCTCCAACCAACCGGGAGTCCCAACGAGTGGTCAAGGAAAGTTTGTCTGACGATGTCGGGTAATGGATCCAGATACGCGCAGTATGTGCAGTCGAAGCGGGCAGTATCTGTTGATACAATTTGAGAGATGCGCTGGATCTTTAATCGACTCATGACGTGGTGTGACTGGTGGTGGGTTTCGCACCATCGATCCCAAACCTCGGATTTGTACTGGTCCGCCAGGTTATTCAGAAGACTTCTTCTCCAAGGTCTCATTCGGTGATCATCTTCGTCGTTTACATAGTTGAAACCAATAAGCACACATCTATGGATGCGAAAAACGTGAGTCAACCCCGGGTATGAAAAGCATGTTTAATCTTACGGTTTAATGCCACACAGCACCAGCGCAACTTCTCCGTAATGCAATGCATCACTAGGTTCGAGGTTGTTCCAAAGGTGAAAGCGATTGTTTTCGCCTGGCAGTGTCGAGTTGAAGAATCCAATCTCTCGTTGCATGAAATCAACCATGATCTCGGCAAGTGTGTTAGCAGATGATTTCGAAATAGCTCTCTTCGCTGCATGTGCCACTACGAGTGCCGATAATGCCAGCATGCATGCTCTTGCGGCCTTTGAACTCGCCATCATCTGTTTCCGAAAACTTTGTTGTCGACCCACGTGGCTTGAGGAAAACTTTGTTGAGTGGAGAAATTGTAATATTTCGTGATGGGATTCGGAGAGGCATTTACCGTACGTATATGATCAGTTGGGAGAGAATGGTGAAATAAGATGGAGATTATGTGTACGATGGACGAGCATGATGAGGAATGCAGCACTAATGCCTTGACTTCATTCAACCACATAGCTCAATAAAGCCCGCGAGTCGGCCGACATTGTGTTTCGCAGATTGAAGGGTGGAAAATCCTTCGACATCGACGTTGCAGACTACTTGAGAGAACGGTATGTGATAGGTTTACCGGTGAGATTTCACTGATGGTTAACGCATTTCGTGATTGCAGAGCGGCAATTGAGGAACGATATGCTGCTGAACTTTCACGACTTGGAAAGCGCGTGCCTTCGGTTGAGCGGGATGTCCTTAGGTAGAGGAACAGACAATCGCTTTTAGTACTATTTGACATCCTGGCAGCCTATCAGCACAGCTATGGGATGTGTTAATGATATCAGCCGAAGAGACTGCGAAAGAGCACACTTCATTCGCACATGTCGTGTCGAAAACTGAAGCCAAACTCAGAAGTCGCGGGGACGTTGATCCAGAGTGGCGGAAACTAAAGCAGGTGCGCATGAGTTGTCACGATCATTTGTGTTTCACCAGGCCTATAAAATAGTTATATTGGTGTAGTACGAAATTGAAGTGCTTAAGCTGGCAAAGGACGTCGAGGACAAACGGGCGAAGTTCAACAGTGTGAATGATGATGAGCCAGCAGCTGCTCCAAGAGGAATACTAAAGGCGATATCACGAAGGAGGGTTTCCGGGGAAAAGGCCGGTGAGTTCAGCCTCATAAATAACCAGTTCGAACTATTGAATACTAATTTGTCACAATTCTTAGAGAGGAAAGTAACTGAAGCGCGAACTGCATTGGAAGGAGCAGAAAGTCACTGGACTAGTGAAGCTGCGAAACTTTTTGGTCAATTTCAATCTATGGACGAGTCTCGGTTACAAGTTTTGCAGGACAGTTTGCTAATGGTCGCACAGGCCGAATCGACACTGGGTAGTGCACGCGCCAGCGTAAGCTCTTAGAATGGCATTTTTGGTCAGCATTGAAACGCATGTATCGATCAGATACCCGACAAACTAGTTGCCGCAGCGTTAGGATTTGACTTCCGTGCTGATATTGAAGCATTTTGCGCAGCAAAAGCCAACAAAGGTAGATCAGCAATATTTTGTTCGCAACGAATTCCTTATTGTGTTTGTTCAGGTTTATATGTCCCAACAGACTTTGATGTCCCTGATAGCCGTAGACCAAGCGAGGCAGGGTAGATATTATGTGTCAATATTATCAATGATTTATCATCCTATAGTCTTAGCCTGTCCCTTCCTCGTGGATCAGTTTCATCGCCGAAGCCATCAATAGCGGAGCCTCCTCATGAGCCTTCATTTCCGACTTCTGCCGCTACACCCACCGCATCGTCATCCAATGCAGGTGGGGAAGCAAAAATAGTTCCGCTTACGGCTTTTGCACTGGATCCATTTGCCGTGCTTGCCGAAAATGCGTCCTCAGTACGTGGAATAGCTAAAAAACAACCGGAGACTTAACAATTTATTGTAGAGCAAATCTAAGGTTGATGCTGATGGGTATACAGTTCCCGAACCACCAACCCATGAGGCGGATGACTTTGATTCAAAAAGGTGTGCATTCTTTTTTCTATCTTTGCAATTTCTGAGAAGTTTGTTCGCTAGCCTTGGGCAATCAAATCGTATAAAGATTGATATTCGAAAGGACTCTATTGTAGAACCTCAAGATATTACCCTGAGTGCTCTACGAAGTGCAGCTGCAAGTTTGGGTGGTCCAGCGACACCACGGCGGCTCAAAAGCGTCAGGCATGTTAATATCAATTGCGGGAGATTACTTCGGTCTAACTTTTTGACGACAGCACGGCGCGCCGTGCATCTGGAATGAGTACACTAGACGATCATGACAACATATTTGACGGAATCGACAGTCCGGGCAGAGCTTCCATGCCTGGTGCATTCCGCTCCGAAACCGCCTCAATTTCATCCTTTAACATGTGGGGTGGGTCCGCTGAAACCGCTTCCATTCACGACGAGGCTGGGTTGCCGCCACCTGTGCCTCTCCACGTCTTCGTAACAGAAACGGCCAACGTGATGCTCAAGGCGGGCCATTTGGACAAGATATTGGTCACCGGTGAAATCGCGTTCCGGCTGGCACCCACAGCACCCAACTTCTCGGACGGTGTGACACTCCGAAGGCTGATGTCTTCCGGCGGGGGATCTTCGTTCCGGGTTCACGTCAACCACTACGAGACAATTGCAAAGGGCGTAGCGAACAGTGCGGTATCAAGGATGTGCGCGGACCGTCCGTCGCATTCGGAGTTTGAAGTGAGCTTGCCGGCGTTGATCAGAGCCCTGATGTCGCCGACCGCAGCGCAGACGGGCGTCATTGCGGTGAAGTACCAGGTAGACGCGGCTCCGAAACCCGACGCGCCATCAGACCGACTCGTGCCACTCATCGTGACGCCAATGTGGAAATTCGAGGCAAATCACACTTCGTTACTTCTTGCGTACCACGTCAATGAATCATTCACATCGTACCGATCACGGACACGGCAACAGTCGGTGGACTTCTTTGGAAACGGGACCGAATCGACACCATCTGCACCCCCAGTGCTGAAGGACGTTTCGGTGGTTGTGACGCTTGGATCCGGTGGAGGGGAGATCTCTGGCGTGCAGACCAAACCCATGGGCGTTTGGAGTGGCGAGAGACGAGCGTTGCTTTGGAATGTGGGTGAAGTTGGACCACAGGAAGCACAGGAGGAAGGGCAAGAAGTCAAGAGGCTCGTTGCAAGGTTTGAGACGGCGGAGCATATGAGCGAGCTGGGTTCCATTGCAGTCAGGTTTTCTCAGACGGGCGAAACGCTTTCGGGAGTTCAAGTGGAAAGTGTGGTTGGATTTTCCCGGCCGCTCGTTGTGTTTGATTCGGTGGTGTACTCCGTAGTAACGGGGCGATTTGGAGCTCAGTGAATTTGTGACTGGACGTGCTGATGTTGATTGTTCAACCTTTTTGCTATTGCCTGAATCCTTTTGTGAACTTTTGGTCAGTATCAGACCTCTTTCTTTTTCGTATTCAGTCTTCATACATCATTTGATTTTTAAGGGCGCAGGAGGTTTTTTTACCGCTGGATAAAATTTTCCAGGTGTGGTGCAGGTCCGGTGCATGATGATTCCCCTCATTGCAACAGCACTTGTAACGATCCTTTCCATACTTACGATCGCTTTGGCGCTGGATCCGTCCCGTCCCGAAAAGCAAGTCGGATCGGATGGACGACCGCTTCATCTCCCTCCAACGGTCCCATGGTCCTTCATTTTACTCCGCCTCGGGAATATGCGAAATCTCGTTATGGACATGCACAAGCACTACGGTGACGTCGTCTGCATTCACGTAAGCTCAAAGATGTGCGATCATTTGCTTTCTCTTCCCGATGTGCTAAAGACGTCACAAAGTTCCCGTTCAGCGGATTCTTCGTTCTGCCTCTCGGAAACCGTGGATCGCAATGGTTCCATAGCGCAAGTATCAACGACATGAATGATCTCATGGTGCTGGTGAATCGGTTCACGGCAAAGTTCCCCGATACTTTGCCGTACGCGGAGAGTACGAAGCTGATTATCAGATCATTTACGAAAGAGTTCTACCAGAACGTCATTGTATCACTACAGGATATTCTCCGCGTGCGCGTTGCGAGCTGGGCCGATGCATGTGAAAAGGGAGACTCTTTTGATGTGTTTGACCAAGCTCATCATATGGTGCTGGACGTGAACACAAAGGTATTTTTATCCGAGTTGTGCGAAATAGGAGGAAAGGCAGTTGACCAGCTCATCGCAGGTGATGTTTGGAAATGACTGGGACGAAAAAGATTTGGCGGACTACAAGAAGGCGTTCATTATCTGCGATCCAGCCTACTGGCTGGCGAAACCGATCCACATGATGTTCCCTTCACTTGGCCAGACTGTCCGAGAAAAAGCAAACGAGCTCCTTGTGAACACTGCTGTTCGGCAAGCTCAGAAACACATCGAGACAGGCTTGAAACCAGACGAGAGCTCGCTGGACTTTTTCCTGACCAATCACTGTGCAAATTCTGCAGCAGCTACAACATGGGGACTTGAGATGGCGAGCTTTGTGACTACTGCCAGCGCTGCATCCTGGTTGCTGTACCACCTTGCCGAAGACCCAAAACTCCAACAGCGCGTGCGCGACGAGATGGAGCTTGCTGTTCGGAAAGGAGAGAAACTCAGTTTGGAGATGCTACAGAGCCAAATGCCGTTCATGGATTCAATGTGTCGCGAGATTGTCCGTGCCCATGCCCATGGGCCGAACGCCAGATCTGCGATGGCAGACTTAAAATTTGGAGAATACGACATTCCTAAGGGCTCGACGGTGACGCTTTTGCATGTCACAGTCCATTGCAACGAAGAGAACTTCGAAGATCCGCTCAAGTTTAAACCGGATCGATTCATTGACGAGGCTGGTCAGTTCGACGCGTCTGATCTTGTGCGTTCTTCCAGGTTGGTCTCTTTTGGTGCAGGACGTCATGTTAGTATCCCCAACATGCATCAACATGCTTGATCAGTGCCTTTAACAGTCATTGTTTCCATATGTTCAGCCGTGCTTGGGGATGCGTCTTGCGGTGACTGAGCTCAAAATCCTCGCGTATGAGCTCGTGTCCAACTATGATATCAAATTGATCAACAAGCCCATACTTCCGTCTGTGACGGCGATGGGATTTGAGCAACCGAAGGTAATCTTGCTTCTTAAAGCTTCGTCAATGCTCACTCTTTATGAACAAAGAACTCGGTTCGTTTTGTTGTTTCTCGACGATAACCATCCGTCTGATACGAACGGCAATTCTCGACGTCATTCTGGAACAAACACACTCCATTAGCCAAATCTGACACCATCAATACAGAAGTTTGCACCAAAAAATTTGTACAATATTTCCTTTTTGAGCCCACGCGTTTCTTTGCATCGCGTTTTGCCGGGTCCAAAAGTGCCGGCCCGGTTGCGCTATCACAAGCAAATCTGATCCGAAACTTCGCGTCAACAAAGACTCACTGCGCTAACTCCAAGTCACTGTCGAACATGGTCGCTGCTAACGAAGAATACATTGCTGCCCGCGAGGAGATCCTTGCCATCCTCAAGGAGAAGAACTGCCACCCCATCTTTGTTCGCCTGGCCTGGCACGAAGCCGGAACCTACGACGTCAACACGAAGACTGGAGGTGCCCGTGGTCTCATGCGCTTCAACGTGGGGACGTCCACGTACGGCGCTAATGTTGGCCTTGTGAGTGTGCTTCTGGACAAAAAAATTTTTTTGAACAGATCGTTTGTTTTACTGATCGTCGTCCTCATGTATTCTTTCAGGGTATCGCACGCGGACTGCTTGAGCCAGTGAAGGAGAAGCACCCTTCCATCACCTACGCTGATTTGTGGACGCTTGCTGGTGTTGTTGCTATTGAGTACGGTCTCCAGCGCGCTGGAAACACGACTGCGAAACCAGTATGGCGCGCTGGCCGCATCGATGCCGACGAGTCTGGTGAGAGCAGCTGCACCCGTCTCTGAATTCTTGGATGCAGATCTAACCTGTTTCCTAATTTGCTAGCCACCACACCAGACGGACGTCTTCCTGACGCAACAAAGGGTGCAGACCACCTTCGCAACATCTTCTATCGGATGGGTCTTTCCGACAAAGACATTGTCGCCCTGAGCGGTGCTCACACACTTGGGTAATTCGGTCACCGACACCCCACCATCACGTTTCATTTTCTGATCTCCAATTTTCTAGTCGCATGCACCCCGACCGTTCTGGATTCGAAGGCCCATGGGTCTTGGACCCTCTCGCTTTCGACAACACTTTCTTTGTCGATCTCCTCAAGTCTGACTACTGGACCCTTGGACAGGCGTCTACCGGTAACGCTCAATACTGGAGCCCTGACAAGACCGCTATGGTGAACACCGACATGGTTTTGGCCAAAGACCCTGCTTTCCGTGTCTATGTCGAAAAGTAAGTTCTTCACTGCGGGGCAGACATGGCTCATCAACTAAACATCACTGTCCCTCCTTTATTCAGGTACGCTGCAAGCAATGACGCTTTTGTTGCAGACTTTTTTGAGTCGTACCAGAAGCTCCTTGAGCTTTCCTACGCTGAGGGCGAACTTGTTCAGATCCCTGGCCTATACTAAGTGTAGGAGTGACACTTTTGTCTTCGTGGTATCTTCATCCTTAGCGATTTGTTTGCGCTAGAAATTCACGCTCCAAACTTTATGAATCAAGCAATAATTTCTTGAATATATAGTTGTGGTGCAGAATCGTAAGGGCATGGCGTGATCAAGCTCCCTCGCTAGACATCTCGATTCTTCCCTGTGCGTCTCAGAAATGGCAAATTCGCTTTCTTTCGCGATGTAAATATCGGTGGGCCAGGCAATTGCTACTGCGTGTACCACCTGTCTTTCACGGTTTTTGCGCATCCTAACGACCAGGTGGGTTTTGGACCTTGGGCTTTTTATGTTCGGTATGATGTTTATGTTTAGATGATAGGTTGGTTATTGGGTTGATTTTCTTTATCTTGGTGGATGGCTATTATATCTTTTATGAGAAGAATGTTTTTATCGAACTTAGATCTTTTCTTCTTTTTCACTTTTTGTTACTAGATTCTTTATTAAGATGCGAAAATTCTGTCCAGGAAGACACAGTCTTGGGGAGCTTTTACAAAGACAGAATACTGCCGTTATCGCACTCAAAAGGCAGCAGTTGCGACACTGGCCCAACAACAGAAAGCTTTGGTGTACACCAATAGTTGCCCAACCATGCACAGTGCTGGCAATTGCAAAGATGAGAAGCGTACCACCTGGCTAATAGAACAAGTGTGATCGAATCAATGCCGAGATACACTGTCTGGCGATGAGCACGGGCTTGTACTCGCTTTTTCAGCGAGTTTGATTCCCAGAGATGGCTGATGAGGATTTAAACCCTGTGCACAATGGGTCATCAGTCCAGTTATGCAGCTTTCATCATGTTGGAGCTGCAGGTAGTAATCTATCAGTCACAGCGATTGAGCTGAAAAATTGACGGCGTATCCAGCTGGCCCGATGCCAAGGAGTGAGAGTAACATCTAGTCAGCAATGCCAGGGTTGTTGCATGGTCTATGCATCGCAGGCTTCCCGGATCAGTTACCGACTTGGGTGTCCCGTTTTTGATAAGAAGCGAATTTTGGTAAGCGAAATTCCGTGCCTCTCCATTCTTGGCCATCATGGTGGTAAGTTGGTTGGAACAAACTCTTAGGTGATAATTCGTTCACGTGTGCGGGGGTGGGGGTGGGGGTTGGAGGTCAAGTTCTCGAGGAGACTTTCGGGAACGACAGCGACGAGGATGACTGTGGACTTAACAAGAAGCCAGTTCGGCCACTTCAATTTTTCTTGATTGGATCTGCACCAACCTTTGCATGGTCAAATTGATTACAAATCACACTCTTTGCCCTTTCGCAAGGCTTCAACTGTATTTGTCATCAATCCTATTTTATGGACTCTGTTCCAAATACATTCTTCACTTCAAACAAATCGCTCAATGCATCCCACCGTCGTTCCTTTCTTTGACCCTGCTACATTCACTTTCACCTACGTGGTCAGTTGTGACCATTCAAAAGAATGTGCGATCGTCGATCCGGTCTGGGACTACGACATGTCCAGCTCCAAATTATCCACAAATTCAGCCGACAAGGTGGTTGAGTTTGTCAAGGATCAGGGTCTTACTCCAAAATACATCCTTGAAACCCATGCACATGCTGTAAGACTATTTTCATCCATAATGCTTCTAACACTGATTCGATCCTCTCGACAGGATCATCTGACATCCGCTCAGCACCTTAAGAAAGCCTTTGGAGTCGAAAATATACAGATTTGCATTGGCGAAGGGATCAAGAAAGTTCAAGAACACTTTGTTCCGGTGTTTCAGTTCGAAGGAGTGCCTACAGACGGATCACAGTTTGATCGCCTTCTTGCTGACAGTGAGACTCTCCCTCTCGGTACTCTCACGGTGCGGGTCATGCACACTCCCGGCCACACTAGCGACTCGAATACGTTCATTATCGGGGATACGGCGTTCGTTGGCGACACAATGTTCGCACCGGATGTTGGAACTGCTCGATGTGGTGCGTCAACTTAACTTGTCCTAGCTGCTTTGGAACACTCGTCTAAACTCGCCATTTCTTTTTTCTTTTCCATCTCCCTTTTCCAGACTTCCCCGGAGGGGATGCCGAAAGCCTCTACGACTCGCTGCAAAAGATCCTGTCGCTCCCCGAAGACACTCGACTCTTCCTTTGCCACGACTACCCTCCCCAAGGAAAGCGAGAGCCGATCTCGCAGACCACGATCGCAATCCAAAAAGCCGAAAACATTCACCTTCGTAATGGGGCTACAAAGGAGCAGTTTGTCGAGATGCGAAGGGCTCGTGATGCGCAGCTTGGAGCACCGAAGCTGTTGCTCCCGAGCATCCAGCTGAACCTCAATGCTGGATTAATACCTCCGGCCAACAAGGAAGGAGATCGCTTTTTCAAACTTCCGATCCGTCTGTGATTTATCTTGTCGAAGAGATTCTTGTATGAAGTGATCTGTGCTGCCATTGTTCTGTTTCACCTGCTCAACGATATGTCAATTATTGTGTCCGCTTTACATACTGTTTTCTTGACCAAACACTATTATCGATGGCAACCAAATTTCGAGCGATCGAGCTGAATACCTCGCATAAGGAGTGAGGTTGTAACCAACCATAGTAGAACACACAAACAGATATAGTAGCTAACGCATGAGATCTTTACTATGCAGAATCTTCGAGCAGAAGTATAAGTCAGCATATTTAATTCCTTCTTCGTTGATTGAAGTTTATCAGCTCAGACTCTTACATTGGAACTCACACAAGTATATATACACCTGCTACTAGTGTGTTGCAACGGAGTCAGGGAACATTCCCATTCCTCCGCTGACGTTGTAAACCTCATTGTACCCGGAAAGACGCAGGATGCGCACAGCGTAATGCGCACGCTGTCCCACGCCGCAGTACACAAACAGTTTCGTGTCCTTGGGAACTTCGGCAATGCGCTTGCGAAGCTCGGGAAGAGGAATATTCATCGCTCCCGGTGCGTGCTTTTCCGCGAACTCTCCTGGGCTTCGCACATCCAGAAGGAACGTTGTGGATCCCGCCGCAGCGGCCCCGGAGAGAACGCCGTCCCAATGCACAATCGCTGTATCCTTCCTTAAGGCATTGGATGCAACCATACCCGCAAAGTTGATGGGGTCCTTGGCCGCACCTATATTGCGACTTGTTAGGTATATCTGGCGTGATATAACGATTCTCATCATACCATATTGAGGAGCGTAGCACAATTCGCATTCTTCGAGGTCATAGACGCTGAGTCCGCCTTGGATTGCCATAGCGATCACGTCGATACGCTTCTCCACCCCGGATGTCCCGACGGCCTGGGCGCCGAGGATCTTCCCGTCGATTGGGTTGAACAAGATCTTCATTTTGATGCTTTTCGCACCGGGGTAGTAACCCACATGCTGGTTTGGATGCAGGTATACCTATGGAAAGAGACGGTTGTCAACAAAAGCGACTGCAAATATTTAGGATGACAAACCTTTTCGTATGCAATACCATGCCTTTGTAGCGTCCTTTCGTTGGCACCGGTGCACGCCATCGTAAGATCAAAGACACCGCATACGGCCGTGCCCTGCATTCCGCGATACTTTGTGTCGCGACCCATGATGCTATCAGCCGCAACACGAGCCTGTCTGTTCGCAGGTCCCGCAAGCGGAACAAATGTCCGCTTTCCCGTGACGAAATCCCTTGTCTCGACGCAGTCTCCCAGCGCATAGATGTCCGGGTCGCTGGTTCGCATGCAGTCGTCGGTCTTGACACCACCTAGCTCACCGAGCTGCAAGCCCGCCTCCTTAGCGAGCTTGGTGTCGGGTCGCACACCAATGGCGAGGATCACCAAATCTGCGGGGTACTGACTAAAAGTGAGCAGTTGGAAACGTTACCCAGTTACAAACTTACTGCATTTCCAGCCTTTGTTTTCACAATCAATCCAGGTTTGTCCTTTCCCTTCTCATGGTCGCTGCTGCTCGAAAACCCCGCAACAAACTCGTCAAGACGCAGATCAATACCATGCGACATTAAGGTACTGTTGAGTCCCGTCAGCATCTCAGTGTCAAATGGAGGCATCAGAGCTAAAACAATGAGAGAATGTTCAATGCTGTGGGTCTGGCATCGTTTACCTGCTGCCACCACTGTGGTGTGGATATTCAAGTGCACCAGGTTCTCGGCCATTTCCAGTCCGATAAAGCCGCCGCCGACGATGACGGCACGTTTGACGTCGTTTTGGACTATGTGCTGCTTGATCCGGTTGGAATCGGGGATGGTCTTAAGAGTGAAGATACCCGCCAGATCGACACCAGGCAAAAAGGGGACGATTGGGATCGAGCCTGGTGAGAGAACAAGTTTATCATAGGGCTGAGAGGAAACCTATCGGGATGGAATGATAAGGAACAATGAGGCCCGAACTTGTATTTGTCCCCTTAGCTCACCACTCCTGTTTCCAAGTTCTTCACTTGGACCATCTTGGCCTTCGCATCCACTCCGACGACATCGTGGAAGACCTTAACACTGACATTAAACCGATCTCTGAAGAGTTCCGGGGAGGCAAGAAGCAATGATTGCTCGTCTTTGATAACCTGACCAATGTAGTACGGTAATCCACAGTTTGCGAAAGAGACAAATCTGGAGCAGATCACTCAGTACTGTCTAGCCTGGAAACAAGCAATATAATACCTTCCGCGTTCAAACAAGGTGATGGTCGTGGATTCAGACAGACGCCGAAGTCTTGCAGCGCAGGTTGCACCTCCTGCAACTCCGCCAACTGTTGATAGGATGAGCATGCTCAGATCAAATATGACAAATATAAAATCTGGGACTTCATACCTATAACAACGTGCATTGCAGATAGATCTTCTCGTTGAATACTGGACTTCGCTTTGTGAGTTTGAAGATCTTGCTCACAGTTTTATCTGTTTGGATCCAGGAAGGAAAACTTGAAATTTATAGTTTTTTGATTAGAAATATTTGCAATCAACCCCACACTCGAATGACTGACGTGACTCACGACATCCTGGGGGAGTGGAAAGATCACGGCAAGTCCTGAGTGTGCGTCATCGGTTGGAAAAGAATGAAAAAAGAAGCAGAAGGAACCAACAGGGCGACATATATAGATGACGTTCGCTAGGTTTTATTGACAAGTAACATCATATCGACCAGATGATCCATTTGAGCTCAGTCAGTGACGAACCAAAACTTCTGGTTGGGTTGAGAGGCCGTTGGCAGGTCAATCGAGTTAAAGCTTAAACTTTGCCCATGACCAATCGCTCTTGTATTTCTCTTGGAATACTTTCTCTGTCCAGATCCAAGTCTTTTCGGCCAGAACATCGTTCTGGTTCACAATTTATAAACGAGAACCAGAATTGTCGAAGCAATAAATTACCAGCGCAACGTTAGATGGGCACTCCTCGGAAGCGAAAGGTACGAAATACTTTCCCTTGTACTTCTTCTCCTTTATTTCGGGAGCTGTCGCAACGTAAGTCTGAGTGATCGCACCTTTCTCGGGAGATATCAGAATGGAACTGAGCAGTGCACTCCTGGGCTCTTCAGCGAATCTGTCCAGTTCGGTCTTCACAATTCCCTAAAAAGATTCAAGTCAATTTATATCCCGGTCACTTGAATGGTAGAAGTCTTACTGGGTGCACTGCGTTCACAAAGATGTGGCCATGTCCCGCTGCATCCAGTTTCTTTTGCAAAACACGGGTGAAATAGATGTTGGCGATCTTGGTTTCGCCGTATCGTGCGCGTGCGTTGTATCTCGACTCTTCGTTCAATTCGTCGACTTTGATACCTTCCTTGGACACATTGACGTGGGCAATTGATGACAGGATGACGATGCGGGCTTCAGGGACGGATTCCATGGCAGGGAGAAGTTTGATTGTCAACAAAACATGAGCGAAGTGGTTTGTAGCAAACTAGATTTGTCTCTCATTAGTAGAAAGTGATGAGAGAACTTTGTCCCTTACCTGGCTTTCGATCCCATCCTTGGAGAGTGAGAAAGGAGCATCCATGATCCCCGCTGATATCGAATATCAAGACTAAGATTGTAGAAACGATAAGATTATACCCGCGTACCATTGTTCACGAGAATGTGAAGCGGGAGGTTCTTTGCCAGAAAATCGTCGGCACACTTTTCAACGCTCGCAAGGTCCATGAGGTCCGCATACAGGAACTCGACCTTGCTGTTTCCGGATGCCTTCTTGATCTCTTCGACCGCAGCGTTGGTTTTCTCGGGGGATCGTCCCACCACGAAAACATGTGCTAGCGAATTTGAATGTCAACATCAATGCCGTCCACTCCTTCGCATGTCACTTACCACCCTTCTTTGCCATCTCGAGCGCTTGAATTTTACCGAGTCCAGTGCTTCCACCCGTGATGATCACAACCTTCCCGTCGAGGCTGGGAATTTTCCCGTAGTCCCATTTGGGATTGGTAGTGACAATTTGACGAACGAGGGAAACGAGGGTCATAATTGTTTGAAATGTCTGTGATGGGGATGAACAGCGAAATCAAGGCTTTTATTGTTCGCATTGGGTACCCTTGGCTTGCCACGTATCCGGCACTTTGATGAAGGTGCCTACATAGAAAAGTGCCGATCTACTACGCACCTTTCGGCCAAAGATAAATTTGACTATGAAACACTTGGTATCCTTTTTGGACACATCGTGGGTTTGAAGGCCAGACATTATGTTTATTTGAAAGTGAAAGAATGATACAAATTGCTATGAAGTACTGCTGCAAGTGTCGATCCGGAAAACAAATTATTCTGCAATGAGGGCAAAAACAAACTAAAAGCAAAACGCAGGCTTGAATATAGAAATATTATCTGAACACAGCACATCATCGAAATGCGACTACTTCTCCTTAGGAGCTGGCACAAAAAATCTACCCCACCGTTTCTCCCGCGGCGCCTTACGACGATCCAGGTGTACCCTCGCAGTCTCAGGCAATGACCACCCTTTCTCGTCATCCGAGTCCCATAGAGGACGGACTGGTGCATCTGCGAGATAGCGACCCGTTCGCTTCTGTTTGCTGGCGCTGAGGATATCATCTTGCTTCCTTTTCCGACCCGAGCTTTGCTTTCGCAACATCATTGGATCACTGGAGGTGCCAATCGTTGGCTCTCGTTCCTCGCTCTGAGTGGAAATCACAGGAGTTTCGGTTGGAAGTACTTCTAGGAGCCTTTGCTCTTCGACGCTGTGCGCGCTCGTTTGCACGTCGGGTGAAACTGTCTCTGCGTGCTGCTCAGGCTCATCCACAGGGATCATCTGTATCGCTCGCTCCTTCTGTCTCTTTGGCACATCCGGAACAGGTACGGTAGGAACACTCAGACTCGCCTCGGTAGCTTTCGACGTTCGCCGTGACAAATTCGGGGACTCCTCCAGGATCGTCGACGACCGTGTCAGTCTCCGGACGATCCAATTCTCGCTATAATTCCTCTGTTTTAAGTCCTCTAATCCCTGCATCCGTCGGATCTGTTTGGGCATGAACACAGCGAACAGAGACTTGCGGCGCGATGAGCTGGTAGAAGTGCGTGGAGTGGAATCGGCCGGAGTCTGGAAATCGACCGATCTTGCCTCTTCTGATTTCAGAAGCGCATGGGGAGTTGCAGACATTTTGAGGGTCATGTTCATCGGGAGGATTTCTTCAAAGGAGGGGACTGGTTCGTTGCGAGCATATCTGCGTCGAGATGATCGGGTTTGCGGTTGCGGTGCTGTTGGAGTGGTCGCTTGCGGCGGAGGGTGAGATGGAGGTGGCGGTGGATTGAATACCGGTACCGATACGCGGAGACCTGGGCTGGGCTTGGATTTAGGACGAAGAATATGACGGCCACGAAAGATGCTGAGAGGGATACAAAGGAAGTTCTGCACTTTGGAAGGCTTTGGTTCTGGATCCAGGGGCGGATCTGAAGTTGCAGTGTTTATGGCAGCAGGTGGTCGTTCCAGTGGATTCCTTTGATTCACTGGAAGCATTTCAGAGACAGCCAGTTGAGTGTTGACCGCAGTTGGTTCATTTGAGCTCATCGTTTGCTCAGGCGGGACCGAGGCACTTGCATCGTGGTCGGGAGAAGCCGGCACCTCCACCGATTTATCAGCTGGCATTGCAGGATTGGGATCAGTGTTCCCAACGGCAGATGGCGGCAACGGCTCTATCACCGACGTTGTCTCTTCCGGAAGTGTGTTACTCTCGCGACCATTCTCGCGTCTACCACCAAACGATGTTGCTGGTGCGTACATTTGTTCGGGGGTAGCCTGGATCGATGAGTTCATATCGTCCTCAAGATCAATGACGTCTCGGTTTCGCATTGTCTGCGACGCGGCGTTCCGGATTCGAGCTTCATACTGCGTCGAGGCATCAACCTTTTGTGCATGAGTAGCCCCACAGCTCGCACATACAACTGCTCCAGTCAAGACCCGGGTGACCCTTGTGCCATGTTTATCGACATATGTCTGTGTGTGGCTAGCAATTGCTGTGGTAGTGTGATAGACTGGGTCAAAACGGAATCCTCGGGGAGGTTCGGGACTCAAGTTTGAGCCGCTGGTCATGTCA
The DNA here is from genome assembly GCA_025526935.1 of Cladochytrium replicatum. NCBI lineage: Eukaryota > Fungi > Chytridiomycota > Chytridiomycetes > Cladochytriales > Cladochytriaceae > Cladochytrium > Cladochytrium replicatum. Next base: position 78,641 of record JAHLKD010000125.1, read on the forward strand.
TCTCGATCGCTGTCGTCAACCTCGCTGATTTCCTCATAGAATTCGAAAAGTGCTCTTCCCTTCCCCTTTAATTCCCGACGTCGCTGTGCAAGGAAGACGTCTGACGCGCTGGACACTGAAGCCCCATCCGACCTCAACTCTGATGCACAATCCGATGACTTCGAAGCTTCGGATAATTCTGTCGGATATCTGTCGCTATCAATTAGATCTCTTCTCGAATCATTCTCGTCCTCCGTTGGTGCTATGGGAGGTTCCTCGGTGGTGACATACGATGCAGATGTGTGGGATCTTGAGTCGATGGATGCATGCGGGAGGTCTAGTTCACCAAAATTTCGATAATTTGAGTTTTCTTGTAAACTATCGTGGTGGTGGGCATTCGCTATCGGCGGTAAGGAGAGTGGGGAGGGAAGATCTTCGACGAAGAGTGGGGTAGACGTTAGTCGAGGAGGGCGTGACGGATTAGACGGGTCAACTCTCGTGCTTGGAACAGCTATAGGCGCATTATTGGAAGGTCGAGTCTCTGACGAAGCAGGCGGCGGTGGTATTTCGTCAGTTTCAGTCGCTGGGCTATCTCTGTTGCGCTTTGCTGGTTTCGTCCATGAGGTTCTATGAGCCAAGGTCCCGAAGAAGTGTGCGAGTTTGCTCTGCGTCGGTCCAGGTGAAAGTAATGTTGGTGAGATTCCAGCAGTGTCCGTAGTGACTGTGCTAAAATGGTTCGGATCCGACCGGCCGTTGGTCGAGCCTGGAATCACTCGCTCTCCACTTGGAGAAGAAACAACGGCCTCTTGAGATCCGTCCTTGTCCCCGCCACGGTGCCCATCGGGATGAGTATCGGACATGGACTTCAAAATCCTCACGGCAGACTTTCTCGACTCGTACAAGCAATCTAATGAAGCAGAGATCTAATTGACCTGAAGAAGTCCGTTAATATGCAGCTTGGCCGATCATTCGTTGAGTTTCCTTTACCAAGGGATCGAGTATCGCTGCAGACTCCCAAATTGTCAAAAATGACTGCACCCCTGGATGCTACCCTCAAAGACCTTTTTGTTGTGTGTTTCGAAGTTTCTCCGATTGCCGTTTGTTTGTTTGTTTTGTTTGGAGCTATTTTTGGATCGGCATAGATAACTGGTTCGTCCAAAAAAGCAAGTCAGTGCGGGGTTTCAGGAGGCAAAGTCGGCGTTTATGTATTGCAGATGAGCAGGGAGAGCAATGAGGAAGGTTTGCTCTGACGAGATAGGCGAGCGGCGAAATTAAGGAGGAGATGGTTGGTGAAGGGGACGAATGTCTCACTTGTGATTGGTTTTGGCTGGGAGAAATTTGTTGGGCCAACAAACTTGAGGGTCAGACACGCAGCGTGGCGCACATCACGTGGATTGGTGGCTGTGAATGCTAAAATGTCCGACAGTGTTGCTGGACGAGGGAATAATAGGATCCGAAAGATCCAGGCTTTGTTAGAGCAGCCAAATTAGCTCGATGCAAAATGAGAGCTAAGAACGACCGACAGAGTTCGAATCTTCCGAAGATCTGCATATTTCAGTGTTTGTGTGCAGTTATGCTAGTTCTGAACGGTTGGTGTAAACTGATGTCCAACGTTCGTTTGATTCGCCTGGATGGCTGGTACAAACCGTTGTCCAACTAGTTTAATGTAGGTTATGAGTTGTCTTCAATGTCAACGCAAGCTACAGTTGAATCCTGTTCAGCATTGGTCTCGCACTGCCATTTTGAACTCAACCTTCAGCTGCCGCCATTGCAACGTTGCGTGTCAGTCGCCTCCGATCTCACAGGTGTTTGCTATAGCTATTGAACAGCGTTCCAAGAGACGTTCCAATTGCAGAAGCAAGAGCTTGACTTTGTGCATATTAGCCCCCACACTCCTGCAATGGGATGGTAGAGAGCTAGAAAATGAGGCTCCCCTACGTTCAATACATTTGAAGATCTTCCAACCCAATCGCTTTATTGACTCTACACCCCCATGCCCATTGAACAACAATTTTGACTAAAAAGAAAAGGGTATTGTGCGATTTTTAAAATTTAAAACAGAAATGAAGCCAATAAAATAACTATGCCGCTAAATTTCCAGAGTCGAGAACGCTGTTTCAGAATCATTCAGGGTCGACATCTCCATGAATGCTATCGCGACGCAAAGTTGTCTGACCACTACTGCTATCAGGACGGGCAGAATCTGTGGCATCTACCACAATGTCAACGTCCGGAACTGGGCGGTCACCAGCTCTGCGAAGCATAAACATATCGACCACTTTCTGGGCGAGGGTTCTTCTTCGACGAATTTCATCCAAATGCTTTGAGATGCTGTTGAACAGGGTCCCGAGAGTTGTACCCAGCGCCGCTGCCAGTGCAAAGACTTGGCCAACGGTCCAGTTATCGACTTTCCCGTCGCCAAGTCGCTGTTGGATGGTGATCATCAAGAAAACGGTCTGAAATATCAAAACACCCAGCATGAAAAGGTCGACATAGTAGACCTTTTTGAGTCCGAATGGCCTGAGAAAGCGGCATTCGTTTCTATCCTGGGGTGGACCAAACATGCCGCTGAATCGATGTGGAATCATGACCAAATCCTTCTTTTCACCCGTCTCGTGAAATTTAATCTCGACAAGTTTCAGGATCGTCCCTGCTATAGGGTAACAGGCAAGTGCAATCTGTAGGATGCGGTATCCTCCTGCCAACGTCAAGCTAAACCATGGGGTTTTTAGGTAGACGAGGTCCGTGCAGCCAGACTGCCTCAGTTCTTGTGGCATGATTGCCCATACCCATACTTTAACTGCGTTGTACACAATCCAAATGATACTCCTCGGGAGCTGGTAAAAGAATTTTCGATTTGCAACAGCGACTCGAGGTTGACCAGCAGCGAACCACAGAGAGGCAATGTTCAAGGCAATAAGAGTGTTGATGGGATGAAGCTCATTCATGGAGTACTTTGCTGCACAAGCGATGATGTAGGAAAGGGCAACAAGGTGGGCGGTGATGGTATCCGGCGATTGTTCGTAAGTCCACCACAGGAGGACTGGGCAGTATGCAGCGACAACGAAGGCCGTCCTGGCACCAATTCCGAACAGATCGGGTTCTAGTTCGAAGGTCTTTTCGCATCCCTGATGTTGTTGGAATGATGGTGTGTTTTAACGCTTAGAACAAGCAGCAGATGACCCCATATACCTCGCTGGAGCTCATTAGAGCAGAGAAGTCCGCTGAAAAGAAAGCCACGGTGAGCTTTTTATACCTTCCGCGAGTAGCCACGAGTGACTGGGCATGTTCAAACGGTAAACTGTGGGGTGGACGTATGGCGTAGTTCGTGATAAGTGAGTGAACACTGACAGATCTTGACTTTGAGACCTCAATGGAAGAGTAATAGCATATAATTGATCATTCAGTCCTCGCTCTGTGCCTGCTTGTTCAAACTTTGCTGACTTCTATCTGATCAACTGTAGGCAGTCCCTCCGGGAGACTGCGGATATGTGCTATCGATTCATCTGGAGCTTCCTCTTGCTGATCGCTCTGTTCACTGACGAAACTGTGGAGTCGGATCTCATTGAAGGCATCCGTTGCTCTTGCGACAAGTTGCCTGACCCGTTTTTGATCCTCCTGTTGACTGCCGTAGCAATAAAAGAGCGTCGGATTCCAATCGCTGCTGCAAGAGCAACGACGGTCCAGCTGTCGACCGTACCGTCATCAAGCCGCTGGCGGATTGTAGCATGTAAGAACGTGGTCCGAACCACTAAAATGGCCAAGAAGATAATGTCGCTAAAGTGGACATGTTTGAGTTTGAACAGGCGGTTAAGAAGACGTCATTCCTGATTCGGACCACTGATGAAGAATATTCCTCGAGACTTGAAAGGGACGACGACGAGGCGTCTGGTTCACCTGTCTCGTAGAATTTGAGCTCGACCAACTATAACATCGCATGACCAATGGATCATTGCAGCCGACCTGTTTTCCTCAGGCATTATTGCCCACACCAAGACCCTCACCGCGCAATGACAATCTTTGATGAGGTTCCAAGAAATCTTTTGAACGGGCTTTCGACTGAACACGGGGACTCGAATTTGGCCGCTTGCAAATGAAGAGCTGCAATATTCAACACGATGAGCATGTTGATAGGCGGAGTTGATTCTGGGAGTATTTCGCCGCACAGGCAACGAAATATGACAGAGCAACGAGATGGGCTGTGATCGTATCCGGCTTCTGTCTGATTGTCCACCAAAGGAAGACGGGACAGAAGGCAGTCACCATAAATGCTGTCCGCGCACCGATTCCCAGCAAAAATCGGACTCCTAATCTACTTTGTAATTGCAACCGGGCTTGAAAGAAAACATGGAGGTGGTTTTGTGAACCTCGCACCGAACTGCGTCCACCGACGTCGCTCGAATATTTTGGGATATTAGTTACACCACGACTAATGCTGAGTACTTATGGTAGGAATGACATATCAGGGTCTGGTTCCAAGAACATATCATCAGATTCGTTTCCAAAAATAAAATACACTTCACCATCTCGCGGACTCCAAAGATCATTCCTCCCTTATATTAATAACACCCACCTGGTGCCACGATCCTGCCATTTGTTAATCCCAAGGGGGGAGTATCTTGAGCACGGACCCTTTCACACGGCATTGGATCGTGGTTCTCTGTATAAACTTGCGCAATTACCCCCGTTGAGCCAGATGTATTCTTCTGTCCCAATGTGTCGTTGCTGTTCTTAGCATCACCAACGCGATCTTGGGCTAATGCATTTTCCTTCATTAATCCGGTCTTCTCACGGTTTGGAGAGTTAGGCAGGCTGGCGGACCGTGAGCGAGGAGGAGAATTTGAGCGAGAATTCGAGCTATGATCCTTTGGATTCTTCTCGACGTACACAGACTTGATCTTCGGCACAAAGATGACAAGAACTGTCACAAAGTATGAGAGGAAGATCTCAATGTTTGATCTGAAGTAAGGATCAACCGGACGTTAGTAAAAAACAATATCAAATTTTTTGAGTTTTCGAAGTACCCAATCAATTGGATCACATTGTTCCGTTGAGCGCTGCTCATCGACTGCAGCAAAATGTTAAAGATCTTCAGGAGGAACGCGTTGTAAGTAGAGTTTGCGACGAGTTGGCTCTCGTTGAAGTCGTCAGGTATCTTGCGGGTTTTGTACGCTAGCACGGCGCAACCGAGAAGAAACACGAATTCAAGTGCAGCAATAATAAAATCCCACGCGGATGTCTTGCATGTAGCAAAGATGCGGTCACCATCGACAGTTACATTGGTGGCGGACGGGTATTGGATGATGGTCCAAGCAGAGAGGTAGCAAGCCAGGATGAACATGATCACGGCAGTCTTCCAGTGAAGGTTCCGGTGGTACCATGGCAGAATGGTTCCTCTGCTGTTGTTGAATATGAAATAAACGCGGAGATTCTTGGAGAGCAGCGTTCCATATACCTAAGCGAAGAAAACCATTTAGTCGAGATACGTTGTATATGTTTCCTCAAACACTGACCAACCAAAAGGCGATGTGATAGCTCCAGTTATAAACTTGGCAACCCGGTCTTGTCGAAACCCAGGGTCCCACCAGTGGTCCAACAAATCCAGAAGCCACGCCGAAAACAATGGTTGACACCGCATCGATCCCGCTTTGTTTGAAAATCTTTCGATTCTGGTGCGTAAACAAAACATAGCCCAAAAATCCCAAAACTAGAACCGCGCATGTTGCAATTCCGAACAGCACGTACTGACCGAGAGCGAGCGGGTTTGTCCAGACGAGCATGCTGTCGAACGATATGGCGAGGTTAAACTCAGCTGTGTCGCATCGACTCGAAGCTGTGAAGATCCGAAGAATGTATGGCTTCAGAAGTGGATAGTTCGGCGTGGTGGCAGATGCTGAAGAATCTGACGAATATGGGACCTGAATGGTGAACCTGGTCGATCCAGGAACCGTTATAACGGGATCGTCCGAATAGGGATTCTGGTCATTCATCGAAGTTGTGCCGTTATCCATGGAAACATTCTTCCCTGTTGCACTGGATAGCAATGTCGCCAGAATTGTACGCCCTCCCTGTAGTGTCGCAGGAGCAGTTACGACAATACGTATCACCTTTCCCTGTGCCGGTGGTGTGAAAGTGTAGATAAAAGGGTCGGATCCGCACTTGATCAAGTAGTTTTGTTTCATCGAGTCGTTTACAGTGAGTGGACTCGTAATGCTGCAATCCGCACCGGAATAACCTGGCCAGCAACGGCAAATGAGCTGGTCATAGTCACAGTCGCCCTGATGACAACCATTTGCGCATTGTCCATCATTCGGTGGGATTGTCGAGCCGGTCGAAAAGATGGGAGGAAAATTCTGCTTGATTCCGGATTTGGGGTCCCATTGCCCAAACGTTACGAATGTCCCATTCTGTCATTTTTGGGAGCGATCAATGGACTGTACAAAAGTTGGTTCAACATTTGAGTCCTCTCACCGGTAGCAGGTTCCACAGATCGACACCGATGGAAACGTCCCTTTCGCCTGTCGATGGGTCATAAGCAATCTTGCCTGAAACCCCATCAAACTTTTGTGCAAGCATGTGTGTAAGAACTGCCGTCCCATTTCTTTGCTGCCCCGATATCTTCGCCTTTGCGAGACCATAGGCAAGAGTAATCACAGCATCGTATGCCTGTAGACCGTCCGCGAACTGCGTGATCTGTGCGTAGGTGAGCCCTCTGTTAAGAGAAGCATCTTTGAAGGAACGGCCGGTGACTGTGGACGATGTCGGTGGATCTTGATTTGCAAGGATGTAGTTCTTATACCGCGTTGCGACCTGTGTATTTCTGGAATTTGAGGTGACGTATTGTTTTTTTTCCTTCAATGAGCATAGCTGAAAAGATAATAAACTTTCGAAAGCTTACGCTGGAGGCGTCCAGTATGTTGATATCATGCCAGAGAGAGCCGCGACCACTGCTGGATCGTTCGCCTTTGCGGCGTTGCTAGTTGCACCAACCCGAAGCGTCTGAAGCAATGCCCATGCCATCTGAAGCAATGTTCAGCTGCGACAAATTAGCATGAAGTGAAACGACATACTGTTCCCAGCCAAACATATGGTGCACCAACCATTCCAAGGTTGTTTGCTGCAAGCGCTATCCGATTGGCGTCGGCTAAGGAAACAAAGAGCGCGATGATGTTGAAGTGACGGGCTTTGATCCTGGCCAATATATCGGTTGCCGAGGAAAGATCGGAAAAATTGCGAGGGATCACTTCGGATGTCCCGATTGTAAGGTTCCTTGAGGCTGCGATTGCGCGGAACCACATGGCAGATGTCAAACCATAATCTGTTTGTTGCAAAAATGAGTAAACGGATGTTGTTTGATAGGGAAATATGTCACACCTGAATCGTCCTGAATGACAGCAAGCTTGGATGAATCGTATTTAGCACCTAGCTTATTTTAGAGAAAACAAGTTCTAATAATTCACCTGTTTCCACTTCTGCATGTTTGCAAAGTCACACAGGGCCGTGAAGAACACTGTGTCGGAAACAACGGTCCTCATAAACCAGGGGTACTGGCTCTTATCCGCCAAGTCTGCGCTCCCCACACTCCAGCTAATTAATGGCCGCTGGGCGTAAGCAAAAAGTGGCTAAACTCAGGAATCAGTGGATGTTTCAACATGAATGCATAGTAAATCTTTCATACCTGGATGACCTTGGTGGTCTGAGAACACGTAGCACCTATGATGCTTGTGATGTTTGGCGTATCCCTCAACAGGGCAACGGCTTCGTCAATGCTTTGACCATCATCGTAGCACCAGTCACGTCTGTGTTGTATTTCGAAGCTGTCTGTTGCGGGATCGAGCATCGTCCAAATGCTGAAACAATCCAGGAGTGATGTTCGTCAAAGTCAATCCAAAGATGATTTTTTATCATACTCGTCCCAGAATCCATCCGAAGGGTTGTTAAGTTGTTCCACGGCCACGTTCATGCTGTTTTCAAGTTGGCAACAGTAAGTTTCGACTGCGTGCTAACGTTTGGCATACTTACTGAAATCGAGCTACCTGGGACTTCGTACTTGTACTTATCAGAGACCCGATGACAAACTTGTCTGCACTGGTCCTCACTATGAGCAAACTCAGGACAAACGATAAGCTGAGCCAACAACAAAGGTTTGGAACTTGATAACTAATGTATGGCGGCATGTTTTCATTAGATGTACTTCTGGTATCAGTCATTTGAAGGTATGAACCATATGCCTGATTGGCGAACAAAGCTGCTTTTGACAAATTTGGCAGTAGAACAAAGATTGCCTTAAAAGGAAGCTGAATGTGAATCAGTTAAGAAAGGGCGATAGATAAGATTGTCCGTAAAAAGAACTAGAGCGAAATAAAAAAAAGCGCCAGTTGTTGCAGAACTAATAATGCTTGAAAAGTAAAAGCCCCACATGGGCACGGATAGAAATCTCAATAGCGGCACAGAGAGCGTCCAGATTTAACGATATCTCACAGAGCTCGACCAGCGATCTTCGGAGGATACCTCTCGGTTTGTTTGGCGTGTACCTGTCTGATTTTGCCATGATGGATCAAACCCCAACGTACGTCTCTGGTGCTGTCGTTTTACGTTATCAACAATCGGTTGAGAATACGACGCATCTCTGACGCTTTGCCAGTACGGGCGGCTTGAGGATGTATTTGCAAAGACTCCAAGACGAACATCCTGAGAGCTTGACGTCCGCAAATGGCTTTGTTTGTTCTGCAAGTATCCATGACTAAAGGCTCTTGGATATTCCTGATCATTTCCGATTATGCGCTGCTTCTGCGTTCTCTGTGTTGATTCGGGGCAACCAAAAATTCTTCTGGTTGCTGGGTCGTTTGATGTGAACCCTTGTGCCTGGGTTGTCATCTTCTCTTTAGCACCATCCGGAGTCAATCTGTGGCCATTTGACCTCCAGGTTTGGCTGCTTCGGTAACTTCGATATTCACTTTGCGCGTTTTCGTATGTTTTCAGACGCTCCCTCAAAGTCCTCGCCTCACGCTCCGCTTCAACTCTTTTCCCTCTTTCAATCTCAAGTTCTTCACGAGCCAGCTCGAGTTCAATACGCAGTGCGTCCGCCTTGCCTTCCGCTTTTGATGCTGCCGCTTCCAGTTTCGAGATGAGTGCCTGAAAAGCGGTTGCTGCTGCTCGAGAACCAAAATCAGCCTTTGTATTAGGAGCTGGATGGAGAACTGATTCCGGAGTTGGGCAGCGTTGAAGATCGAGGAATGCTAGAGATTTGCGATGTTTGCCAACAGTTGGGGAATTAGTCTCGGCTACGCGTTGAGGGCTGTGATGGTCGGGGTCAAGGAGTGAGGTGTGCTGAGAGGGTCTTCCGTAGCTGAGTTTGGCGGGCGAAAGTGTATCGAGGTCGTTGAGCAGCTGGTCGATTTGAGTTCGCAGGTGTGAAGGATTTCTGTTAGCGAAAGCCTCTGGTCTCCGTTGATACGATGATGCCGACTGCCTCCTCACAGGTGCCAAGGGCCACGTAAAGGTGCATCTCAGACTCAGGTCTGGCGATCCCTCTCCGTTTGCGCGGTGTTCCATCGCAATGACGACTGGAACCGGAACGACAAATTTGTTCGTTTTTATCAAAATCTAGTTGTGAATCCTAAGAGCAATTCAACGATTCAAGAATAGCAGTGTATGTTAATCAATCAAGTGAAATCCAAATCCAATTATGGAACAGAACATCAAACTATCATCATGGGAAATCAAAGAAAGCTTGGATCACCCCTGCTCTTCTCATACGTATAAGTATCTCCTCCCTGTCTCTGTTCTGAGGTCCTATTAGGAGCGGAAAGCAGGAATGAACGGTGCTGCACTCCTGGGGTTTCTTCTGCTCTCGGCAATCTCCCTTCAATCTGTGTCTGGTCAGGATCTGTATTACAATCAAGTGAACCTGTAAGTGAAAGAACGAAGTTGCTTTCATTCTAATTGAAACATTACTTGGATCGAACTCGCAACAGTTATCCTCCGGATTCACCATGTGGGACATCCCCGGTCATCGTCACAGCTATACGCAACATGTGGGGACAGTCGGAATGCGACGGCTTGGCAGCCATTCAAAAGAGTTGCACCAACGTTGCTGCAAACACCGCTTTTCCATACTCTACAACGGCGTGCGTGAAAGTCAATGAGGCCAACCCCGGGACATACTACTCTGCCGCAGGAACGCTCCGTGATTATGTTGTCCAGTTGGAATACAGAACCTCTTCAAACTGCACTGGCACTCCGTTCTCGCTGATAGCGGCCGCGGCAGACGATCTATGCCATTCACTCACACCCAACTTTCCAGCTGCAGACTCGAAGGGAGGATATGTGAAAGCAAACTGCAACGGTGAGACGCCGTACTGGAAGGTGTGCAACGATGCAGCGTGCACAGATTGCACTACAACCTACGCGGTCTCTAACCAAGTGAGCATAAGGAGTAGTGCATCCCACTCAAAATGAAAATCTAATTGTATCATTATTTCGTGTTTGTGATAGGAGTGCACCATCGGCGGCGCCAGTGTGTCGAACAAAGTGATTTGCATCCGAGCAGCTGCTGCAACATCTCCCCAGACTTCTACTACAACAGTTGCAGCTGCGTCTCAACCAAGCGTAGACTTTTCTAGGACGAGTGCCGGCGACAGAGGGTACAGGAGCTTGGCCAAGGGAACTTTGTTCATGTCATGGGCGTGCATCTTGTCTGGATCGCTGCTATCAGGGGGCTTTATCATCCTTGGATGAGCCAAGAGATTTGATCAGCATTTTGAACACTGTTCACGTTGTTTTTAGCTATTTAACAGATCCTGTTCGGAAAAACGAGCATCAGAAGTTATATTATCATCATTTCAGTAAGAATGACTCGCGAGCATGTTTACCCCAAAACATCTTGGGTTCCTTAAAGCGCAAGAGTCCGAAAGTTGTTGGACACATACAGGTGGAAAAGGAGGTTACTATTACAAAACATCAAATACAGGCTTTGGATGGCCGATCAGTTCCGTGACAACTTTGATTGGAACAAAATATATGGAATTAATATGGCGTTATTTAAGGGCATTTAATGAACGATCCTCCACTACCATGACAACTCCAACCGAGGCAACTGACCAAGGCGGCAAAACTCGGGGAAGTTGGGGTCTTCCTTTGAGACTGGCCATCATAGCGCTGGTGGTTTTCAAGTAAGCCTTGAAATAAGTTGACAAATGCACAGCAGTCATTGATAGGTGTTCATACAAAGCATCGCAACTGTATCCATTGCCGTGATTGTGATCTCTTACTCTTCATCGCTGAGTTCCAACCGGGATGCCATTACACAAGGTACAGGGCTTATCGAAGGAGCAAGTGAGTTTTGATCGTTGCCCGGAAACAATGCAGGGACAGCAAATATCATCACGCTGGTTAAGGGACGTCAGAGCGATTCATCAAACCAAGTGACAATGTTTTTGGGTGAGGAGGCCAGTGGCTCAAGTTCTTGATAAGAAACGAATGACTTCTGCCCCCAAAAACAGAGTCTCAGCTGGACAAGGTGGATGCTGTGATCAACGCTACAAACACTCAGATTCTGCAGAGAAAGGTCAACGTAACCGACTTTGAGTAAGAAATATTGATTCTCATGAAAGAAGGTTAAAATCTGTTCAGTGCAATGGCACCTATGATGATCTCCAACCTCCGTGCCATTCGCCCGACTATCATGTTCCACCTGATATTCAATAACAGGACCAACGAGGTCATAGGAACTGGGTCCATATACGAGAACTTCTCGAGCCCTGGTAATTGGAAACTGCTACAGTAACTTTCAAATTTTGATGAGCTGTTTTTGTAGATCCGACACAGTACATCTACATGTACCTTATCCAGAAGAACAAAACCTGTGCGAGATTTTGTCCAAGCGTCACGACGAACGGGAGCGTCCACCTGTACTTTGTATCCGAGGATGATCGGGACTCACTCTCGATCGGAGGGATGCAAACCAAAGTAAAAGACCAAAAGCTGGAGATTGAATCGAGCAGTAATCTGATCTGACCATATTTTGTTGCGTAAGACCGCACCAAACATCCAGTTCTGGAAGCGGGCGTGGTACCAAGACGTCTACAACCTTCCCGTGTTTTCGCTCCACTACACCGATGCAACGATCGGGCTGACGACAAGCGCGTTCCCGAGACTGATCATCCAGTACGCTGCGTTCCCCGTGTTCGATGCGGACGGGAACTCGGTAGCTGCGGGGTTCGTGGCGATGTCGTTGTTCAACTTTGCAAAGATGCTGGATCAAGTCAAGACCCGCGCGACAAAGAACAGTGTGTTTTATATCATGGCGCCGACTGGACAGGTGCTAGGGATGTCTGGATTGAATCAGACGAGTTATTATCAGCAATCTGTAAGCAAAAGATCTTTTGAAAGATTACTAATAAAAGTGTATTTTGTTATTTAGCCACTTATCCATCAGATTTCGGATGGCTCGTACACGGTCAAAACTATCTGGGACTTTCCGTATGCGGACTACCCCCTCGTCAATGTTTCGGCTTCCAACATTCTAAAGTACTCCGGAAACGACCTGTACTCAGACTTCGCAGACACACAGTTCCAGGACGGGGAGTACTTTTACCAAGTGACGAGCTACAGGCGCAAGAACTACAAATGGATCATTGTGAGCGGTGCGCCTGCGAATGATTACTTGTCCGACACGCTTGTGTTGCAATCGCGTCTGGCGGTCCAACTTAACGACACCAACCGAAATGTGATTATCATTGGTGAGCAAGGCAAACTTTGAAACATCTGTCCTTGTTTTGAATGTGAAAGTTCGTCATGAATGAATTCTCTGGGAAAACAAGCGGTCTCGATTGTTGTTGCAATGGTTTTGGTCTCTGCGCTTCTTACCGAATTCTGGATGATTGCACCGATCAACAGAATGCTCTCCGTAATTGACAAAGGTGAATTGATTATTCACGACATAAAATGTTTCTTTTTTGACTCGCCAGTCTGTAATTTTCAAGCGAAACGATTTGACTTTGGAGCAGTGCGAGATCCCACGTTTGCCAAAGGACGGTTCTCGGGGATCGCAGAGTTTCAAAATATACAGCAGCAGTTCATGGATATGTTGCGTATTTTTGCAGAGTCTCTCAAGGGTAAGTGGCAGGAATATAAATTTTGCGAAGAGCTGGAGAGCTAACATTGTTTGTGGCATGAAGCAAACAAGTTTTTGCAAGGGACTGGCCAAGGGACGGTTTCAAGCCAGCGCGGCGGTGTCACTATTTCCTCTTCGCTACCCAGGGGCAGCACGACATGAGCAGATGAGATGTTTTATAAATCTATAAATTAGTTCACTCGGCACTCAATTCGTTTTCCATCGGCGATAATACCGCTAAACTGATAGCCCCACGCAGCCGCATACTGAAAAGTATTCTACGAATGGTGACAAAAAAAATGAATCATATGTTCACAAACCACAGCTGAGCATCTCAACGTTCTGGTCTCCGGTGCCTTCACCCAGAGCTTGTTGCTCCCCTTCATTCAACTTCTCACTGAGCCTAACACTCCAAGATTTGGACATTAATGAACCAGTCTAAGTCAAAATCGTGGTATGAGCGAGCAAAAATAGAATGAAGCATTCAAGTTTACCTTTGAAACATCATCGTAGTCTTGTGTGGTTACTATAGCTGATCCTCCTTCAGAAGCGTTCATAGCTTGAACACTGGTTGGTGATCCCACAGACGAAGCGAGCCGCATCACAAGCTCTCCGATGGTCGGCGGCCCCACCGAATTGGCTTTCGGTCCGCTAATGGCCGGCGGAATGACTGCTGACTCACGAAGCTGATCCGTTGATCTCTTGGTGTTTGCAGCTGCTTGCATCACCAGATCCCCGATGCTGATTCCGGAAAATTTGCCATTACAAGTTTTGAGGACGTGTCCATCGGAATGAGGATTGGAGCATGAACAATCTGGAACGATTTGTCCGTTGCTGCTGGTAGCTCTTTCACGGTTTAGCGGCAAGTCGGTTGCAGAAGGAGAACTGCTCTTGATTATTGAGTTGAACACGTCTGAGGCGGATGCATGTGCGGCCAACGGAACTCGCTCGTACGGAATAGTCTGTGAGGCACTCCCGGAAGTTGTATCAAAGAGCGCTGCTGAAGCGGACTCAGAGTGGGAACTCGACTCGTTTTTGCGTTGGTGACTTGCCGTCGCAGCGACAGAAGTTGGAGCAGAATGATGAGATATCGGAAACAAGCCAACGCTTGCTCTGGGATTAGATGATCATGCAAATCAAAACAAACTGGTTGTTCCTCTCATACCCTTTAAAGTTTGTGCGTTTTGAAGAAATGGAAATAGCATCATCTCTGCTTGCCTTTCTTTTCTCACCCCGACGCGATGTGACTTCAATTGACGGGTTTGCCAAAAGTTCGCTATCGAAGCGGTCTCGTTCTTCCTTGGCTAGCCGTTGAAATTTCTAAAAAGGAGCGGAACAGTTAACTGGCGGTGATAGACTATGGTGTTAATATGAGAAAATTACGCTCTTTTCTGAGTCAGGCAGTGCCTTCCAGGACGGGCCAATAAGTCGCATTCGTTCTGCAAGGGACAAAGTGGGATTCTTCGCGGCAATCTCACGACTTTCAGAAAGAGAGAGAAGGTGAGAAAGAGTCATGAATGCAAGGCAGCTCAAATACAAACACATACTGCGCGTGAGACGTGTAGAATGCATATGCGGATCTTGGCTTTTTGATTGAGCGGGCTGCAAGTCCAGATCCGAAGTGTACGATACTCGGAGCGACGGGCGCATTTGAGATATCCGGGACGGCGGCAATGGTGTGATCGTGGTTCTTATCGGAGAATGGAGCAATCTCTGTGTGCTGTTGCAGTGGGGGAGCATGGCTGAACTTGGCTTCTACTATTTCAAGCCGACTCATCCGTTGATATTTCTTTCAAGTTCGTTCCATTGAACATTGAGGGTCGCAATTTTGAGTACGTACCACTTTATCCGCTGCTGACATCGTTTTCCATCGGTCAGTGAGAATCTTCTTAATGTCTCGAACTAAAAGTTCGGGATGCTCTTTCTTAAGTTGATGCCTCAAAGTTTTAGACTGTGAGCGATCAATGATTTCTGAATTGGAACAGCATTGTGTACTTCATTTCCTCCATGAAAAATTTGAATGGTTCCGTAGGTTTTGGGTTAACACGAGCTGAGCCGAGCGAAAAAGAATCATAAGAGTCGCTACTTTGAACTTCATTTTGATGGTTTTGGGCATAATGATGCGCAACATCTGTCATGAGGTCATGCGGGATGGTTGGCACGACCCATTTTTCGCGTCCGGGAGGGCTTGTGGTAGTTGAAGAGACGCTGATTCTCGATGAAGGGACCGAGTAATGGTCGTCGTCTTGCCGTGGCATGGCGACGTGAGAGGGCGGTGAGATGTCCCATGTCTCGTTGGAGTTTCCTGGAACGCCGTTGGGATTCAAGATCCGTAAAGCCTGTGGACGTCCAAGATAGCGATCTCCAGTTCTAGACGCTTCGTTTTTCTGTGATGCGGAGAGACGATTCATGTCGATGGGGTGGTGGATCTGAAATTGCCTTTTTTGGAATGTAGTTAACTACTTGCACGAAATCGTTTTGCGTGGATCATGGCAAGAACGACTCATAAAGCTGTGCCCTTTTCAAGCCCCTCCAGTGGATTCAGGCACTTTGGACATCTAATAGTAATACAACACACAACAATCGACAGCAAAGCGTTATTAAATAGCCATGCTTGCACGTAACTCTGCAAGCTCCTTATCCTCATCATCTTCTGCAACCATTAGCTGTCGTGCGGGTCTGGGTGGTTGTGCGATTGCTGGGATTGTTTCTGGGGTGCCAATAAGCAAAAAAGTCAATGTACAGAAATTTAATGCTCACCTGGCGTTGATAAGGGTGCGTCTGGGAGTGTGTCTCCAAATGGAATGTCGAGGAGTTTTGCATCGAGTTCCTCCTGCTCCAACTCCTCCAATTCTGCCAACAGTTCATCGTCGTCCATCATTGGATCTCCTAGCGCGCCGATGGGCTGGGATATAGCGGTCGAGAGTTCATTGGCAAGGTCCATCTGCTCTCGAATGTCGTCCATTGTCTGATCGACTTTATCAATGTTTCTACGGAACGGTGATTAGTCTGTAAGGAGCTAGTGTACAGCGCAACGTCCACGTACAAGGATCCGTGTATGTTTTTCATAGCTGAGGCGCCCTGCCGCATTGCATCCATAGTCTCTTTCATGACTGTTGACGATTCGAGAGCCATGACTTGTGTCTCGAGCGTCAACTTTGAGTTTCCAATCTTGTCCACCATGTCTTCATACATTCTCTTTCGCTTCAGCGCCAGAATCGCCGCTGATGATCAGATTCAGAGAACTATAGAAACATATGTCCATCTGTCTATGATGTACCTCGTTTGTTCTTTGAAGCGTTTGCCTTGGCTGTCCTCAGTTCCTGGTCCACCTTCGCCAGCAGGTACTTTTCCCTCTTGTCGAGGGTGTCGAGACTCTCTCTCAGTCGCATGATAGCCTCGTTGGGGTTTGCCTTCGCCTTCCCCGCCCGTCCGAACAGACTCTGGATGTTCATCTCAATAATGGAATGGTGATGGGCAGTGGCTTGTGGTGAGACTTCAAATTTTGAGATTTGGCACTCGATTCCAACACCAGGAACGTATTGTTGCACCTGCTGTATTCATCAGTAGTGCAAGGCTGAAACGCTGTTTCGCTGCTTCGCTACTCTGTATCGCTCAATCGCTAATACTAATACTCCACTCTGCAATCGAACAAGCATGGGATCATCAACTTATACCACTGAAAGTGTCACACCTGATTCAATCGTGCTAATCCAAAAGCTAAAGGAAAAAGGAAACGTCGCTCACCATGCCGGAAACTTTTCCGGTGCAATCAGCGAGTACTCCCGCGCTCTCTCCTACTTTCAGTCTCAGCAAACCCCATCCCTGTTCAACGCAATTGCAACCTGGTTCTCAAACGGAATCACCGTCGAACCTCCATCCACACCAACTTCAGAAAGCCCTACAACAACATCTTTCTTCCGTCCATTGACACCTTCCAATTCGGAAGAGAAACGACCGCCAACGCCGCAACAACAGAAACCTCTCGAACGCCCGAAATCCCCCGTCGCCCCACCAATACCGCCCACTCCCCCCGGGCGCAAAACTGAAAATTCCGATCAGACAGATGAAGACCCGACGATCTTGCTGGCAACGCTTCTCTCGAATCGCGCTGCGAGCTTGATCTCGCTGAGAAAGTTTGAGGAGGCGCTGGAGGACGCTGAGCAGGTCGTGATGGTGCGGCCGGAGTGGGTGAAGGGACATTTTAGGCGGGGCGATGCGTTGATGGGGCTCGGGAGAAATAAGGAGGCGCTTGCGTCGTTTGAGGAGGCGTTGAAGATCGAGCCGTTGGGTGTTGTTGTCGTTGAGAGGATCGAGAAACTCGAACGGGTGATTCGTGATCTTGATGCAGGTGACTGTATGATGATCCCGTGTTTGGCAAATTTATGTTTACCTGTTGGATTTCTAGGAATGCTGATTTATCAATGGCAGTGTGGACGTGAGCTCGGTCAAAAATCCGTGTTCTCACCAATCCAGTCTGTGATCTTCACGTACGCTTCCCAATTCCGGAATTTCATTTACGCAATAGGAAACCGTCATACGCGTGAAGTTTGTCTCATCGATCCAGTATGACGACGATATCCAAATTCACACTCAAATACCTGACCTTCTCTGTTTGTAAATACAGTGTTGGGATATAGACGGCATTTTGAAGCTCGTCAAAGAGGAATCACTCACCCTCGTCGGTATCATCGTAACACACTACCACGTCGACCACGTCGGCGGGATCCCGCCACCCCCCTTCGACCAATACCGTCTCCGCGTCGACGGGCTCGCAAAGCTCCTCAAGAAAATTCCCCACATTCCCGTGTACATCAACCCGAACGACATCAGCGAAGTCGTGAAAGCGAACCCGGAGATCGACGTGTCGCGGTTCTCGCCGACGGAGGATGGGCAGGAGCTGTTACTTGGTGCCGGGGAGAGGGGGGAGAGCGAAGGGAAGCCGACGTTTTTCAAGTTTATGCACACGCCGGGACACACGCCGGGTTCACAATGCGTATTGATGAACGGGGAGAGATTGTTTACTGGCGACACGTTGTTTATAGGTAAATGCCGAGTGCTTTTGGAGAGTGCTGCAACATTTGTTGATTTTGCCGGATTGAAAGGCAACTGCGGACGATGTGACTTCCCGGACTCGAGTATCGATGAAATGGTCGCTAGCCTCACTCGTCTCGCACAGCTTCCGGACGACGTTATTGTGTTTCCGGGGCACAACTACGGTGGTACGTAACTATGTTGCACCCTCACCATGGCGATACAAAAGTACTAATCTGATCCGTATACTTGCAGGTGAATGGACATCGATTGAGCGGGAGAAGGTCACAGGGATGCTCCGGATGAGCACGTTAGAGTCTTGGAGAGAGCATGCGCACCGAGAGGCTGAGGAGGAGAGTTCGGGCGATGAGGAATGAAAAAAGGCCAGCTTTTAAAGACCGCACTTTGTGTCTGCAGATTTAATGGAGACTGATGAATTGCAGAAAATACACCGGATCTCTGAAGTTCCTTCTGTCTGAAGGTTTTCATCTGCAAAATTTTGGCGCTCAAGCTCAATGAAGTGTTGTGTTCAGATTGTCGACGTCACCGACTTTGGGAAGAACACCTTTAATCTCAGTGCAACAACCATATTAACGGCTCGTGTAAACCACTTCTTGCACTCCATGGGTCGCTGCTATGTACCATACGATAGATAGTGAACATACATCCATCCGCGGATTAGGCACATCCTAAAGTATTTGCAAAATCAAGAGGTGTCCACACATTTCAATTACACTTCAATTTGTGTTTAAGTTTAGAGAAGCTTGTTTTGGTACTTTCTTCCAAAATGGACCTGTGAAAGCACTGTTGGTGGGCAAACATGGCCCTCATCTCTCGTCTACCTCTGTTGTCCCGATTATTGTTGTTCATCATGATTCTATGTATTGAACTTCTTTAAGTAGTGGTCACAGACCACCTCGATAATACCTCCCATTCAATCTACAAGAATGCTGCCCAGTATACTTTACTGTCTTCCCCTCCATACATCTTGGGATCTGCACCATCGTGTAGTGGGGATGGTCTTTCTGCTTGAAGTTTTGTTAGGATACTCCACGGGCTGGACCTCCACTGCCCACTGAGAAATGAATCGGCTGTGAGAAGACAGGACCTCTAAAATCCAACTGAGTTTTACACCAGGAGTCTAGCAGGATCTCACAACACCACAGCCCTAAGTCAGCTGTCGAGGTACAAGCCGAACCCTGACTTACAAATCACACCAAAACATCCTCCTATGCACGACAGAATATTTTGTTGTAAAATCGATCTTTAATTTTCATGATATCTGATCTTTATAATATGTATTCATTTTCCAACCAATACATATCAACTGCTAGTGCAAAATCCAAATGCAAGTTCAAAACTGTGGAGTAGCTACTAATAGACAGGACAGAGGGTTGGAAATTGCAGTAATAGAGTGGGTCGCTCTCTTCACGAAGACAGTGATGCGAAGGTGGAAAGCGAGTCTTGAGTTTTGAAGCTGTCTAGTTTATTTTGAGGAACTTTTGCTCCATATATACAAAAACAAGAAATATATTGCAAACTCAATTATGAAATGGCGTAAAAAATAGGACTGATGTGGGTGCACCTGTGTGCCTTCCCCCTTAGCCAACTCCATGGTACTCCTCTAATTAGCAGCTATAGAACCATTTGCAGATGAGGCTACTTGGTGAAAGTGATTTGCGATAACATCAGAAGGTTTGGGAACTACAATATTTGCAGCCGGGAAGAGGAAGTGATTGTTGAAAGGAACAGGAGAACAACGAAAGTGCTTTCCCTGGTGAAGAAAGAATGACAACGTAGAGTGAACCATATCAGGGGCATCATCATCCAACCAACGTTGAAACACCTGAAACTGCAGATATTGAAGCCTAAACTAAAGGTCAGGAAACCTAAAAAGCAGCAAAACCCCAGCAATTGAAGTGGAAAATGAAAGGCAAAGAAATCGACACAAACTTTGGTGAATAAAAGTCTGAACTGGTTTGCAAACAGCAACAGAGGGAAGAATAAAATATAAACCAAATTCAAGCGTAGGTCGAATAAAAGACGAAAACAAATGACGAACCACAACCAGAGAATGAGAACCAAACATCCTTGAAATAGAGAGCAAAGCAAAAGAAGCTGCACGCGCTTTGGCAAGTCGATGGGAAATAGTCAGTGAAACCAAATCCAGTATCTCCAAAAAAGCAACCCAGATAGCGAAATGAAGGCTTGACAGGCGGAGTTTGACCATGAAGAAGCAAAGGCAAATTAGCAGGAATGGGAATTCTTGTAAGAATCACAGACTTCAAAGGAGCAAAAGAAAAACCACAAGCTTGGGCAAACTGTTCACAAACAGAGAGAAGAACCCACATAGCATCCACAGAGAGTGCAAACAATGACAAGTTATGTGCAAAAAAGGAATTTATTTTTTTTGAATGTTATAACATGTATTGACAATGCTTAATCAGTACATGTCACCCACGTGTACTTCAACCAAGATTTGGAATCTTCAGTACTTGGGGAGCCGTGCGAGCCGTAGGAAAGAGGAGCGAAGGCAAGGGCGAATCGAAGGAGGTGTGGCGCGGTACTTGCACGTGACACGATATTGCGAGAGATATATTTCGTAGGAAATTCGAATCCAGTCCCCTATAGGATTCGAACCGCGGAGTTTAGCTTCGAAAAGTCGCATTCGTACCGACTGAGCCACTAAGATTTTTTTTTTTTTTTTTTTAACAATATTATTATTTATTTTGCACATACAGTGCATAACAAAAAACAACACCCAAAGTGCCTTACAAGATGGTCATGGACCAGCACATAGGGAAGCGCGCACAGCATAAGGAAAAGCAACAAAGCAAAACAGAGAATGTAAACTCAAACCTGTGGCTACCCGTCAGGTACTGCTAAGGTGCCAAAAAAACAGGTGAGTAATAAATAATGAGAAAATAAAACGTTAAAGATCCACAAATGCAGGGCCAAAGAGGGAGTCTGGAGGAGAAACTTCTAATGGCAGACCCATACAGTGAAGCCAAATCTTATGGAGACAACGAAAAACTAGATACCACGGTGCAAGATTCGCTGGGTTGACAATGCGAAGTGGACGAAGGCTATCAATTGTAACGTCAAGCGGAAGTTGTAAAACAGGAACAGGAACAGGAGGCAACAATAGGTCAAGACGCAAACATTCTGAAACATGAGATCTAGAGAGAGTTGCAGTGCGGCAGTGACAACACTGCTTGCGGGGGTGATAAAACAAACGTCCAAGGCGATACTGCAGAAGCCTCAAGATTGACGAAATAGGGAAGCATGGAGGAGCAATTGCTAGCGCATGAGGGTGTGCAGATGCAAGGGAAGCAAAGCTAGCAGCTATAGAACCATAGGCAGATGAGGCTACTTGGTGAAAGTGATTTGCGATAACATCAGAAGGTTTGGGAACTACAACATTTGCAGCCGGGAAGAGGAAGTGATTGTTGAAAGGAACAGGAGAACAACGAAAGTGCTTTCCCTGGTGAAGAAAGAATGACAACATAGAGTGAACCATATCAGGGGCATCTTCATCCAGCCAACGTTGAAACATCTGAAACTGCAGATATTGAAGCCGAAACTGAAGGTCAGGAAACTTAAAAAACAGTAAAACCCCAGCAATTGAAGTGGAAAATGAAAGGCGAAGAAATCGACACAAACATTGGTGAATAAAAGTCCGAACTGGTTTGCAAACAGCAACAGAGGGAAGAATAAAATATAAACCAAATTCAAGCGTAGGTCGAATAAAAGACAAAAACAAATGACGAACCACAACCAGAGAATGAGAACCAAACATCCTTGAAATAGAAAGCAAAGCAAAAGAAGCTGCGCGCGCTTTGGCAAGTCGATGGGAAATAGTCAGTGAAACATCAAATCCAGTATCTCCAAAAAAGCAACCCAGATAACGAAATGAAGGCTTGACAGGCAGAGGTTGACCATGAAGAAGCAAAGGCGAATGAGCAGGAAAAGGAATTTTTGTGAGAATCACAGACTTCAAAGGAGCAAAAGAAAAACCACGACCTTGGGCAAACTGGTCACAAACAGAGAGAAGAACCTGTATAGCATCCAAAGTAATTGCAAACAAGGCCAAATCATCTGCAAATAAAAAAGAATTATATCGTGGTTTGGCAGGATGAAAGAGTGTTATAGGTGGGGCAAATGGTTGGAGGAGCCCAGGTAGAGGATCAAGAAAAGTGATATAGAGAAGTGGACTGAGAACAGAACCTTGAAACAAACCTCTAAACAAATCAAAAGCATCTGAAAAACAATTTGCAACAACCACTCTGGAAGAACAAAAATCAAACAGAGACTTCACAAAAACAAATGGCAACGGTACTCCCCTAGAAAGAAGCTCAGCCCAAAGAATTGCACGATTTGTGGTGTCATAAGCTGCTTGAATATCTAAAAAACCAGCAACCCAAGGAACCTTGGCATTAGACGCACGGGAGATACATGCCTGAAGACCAAAAACACATTCCATTCCCGAGCGGTGTGACTGAAATCCCGCTTGGGCAGCATCAAGTGGGCGTTGAGACGTAATAGCAGAATAAAGATGTGGCAACAAAGCTCGCTCAAAAATTTTTCGGGCAACACACGAAAGAGTAATGGGGCGATAATTAGTAATATCACCAAGCGTACCACGTTGCTTCCAAACTGGGTGCAAAAGCCCAAGATTCCATGAAGTGGGTGTAAGACTACTGCGAAAAATGGACTGAGAAAGTTGCAAGAACAATGGAGCAAGAATAGCTGAAATTGGGCGATAAAGTTCTGCAGGCAGACGATCATGACCCGGGGCAGACTCCAAAGGGCAGTCCCTAATAGCTAGAACAAAAGCTTCAACATCCAATGGCAGCTGAAAATCACACAGAACAAGGTGAAACTGGGTCAGCAGCTTGAGCATTGTAGACACTAGCAAAATGATCAGAATATTTGGCTAAAGACTGAGGATCAAAATCTAAACCATTAGCTGAAGTACGAAAGTTAGCGCAGCGCCGAGCATGAGACACATGTTTCAGAAGAGAAGGCACTGATGAAGAACTAGGGTCATCAAAAAAATTTGCTTTTGTCTTACGCCTGTGTGATCTCAGAGCTGATTTGAATGCTTTGTGACTATCACGTTGGCGAGTTCTTAGAAAAGGAAGAAGAGGGTCAGAAGAATTGTGGTGAAAGAGGGAATAATAGTCACGGAATGCTGAACGAGCCTTACTACGCAACAAAGCAATCTCAGGGGGCAAAGGAGTGGTCGCTGGTGCTCTACGACGAGGTGTTGGTGGTCCCAATGTCAGAACTGCTGTTGCCTCAACAAAATCAACTATAATTTGAAATGCAGAATCAATTGCTCCCTGGGCCACTGCACGAGAAAGAGAAGTCCCCACAGGGACCTTGTTAAAAACCAAGGGCTTCTCCTGGCAGCGGTAGGGCGTCTTTAGCTGTACTGTAGCTAGCACAACTGCTCCAGGTTCCGTCTCTTGGCCCAGTACCTGTTCTCCCAGGTGTGTATTGCCTAATACTCCGACAGGCTGTACACTACACCCAAGCTGGTCAGGCAACCAGGGAATGCTGTGGTCAAAGACATTGGTCACATCAACTCCTATATTCAAGTGAACAGTGCGTGTGGTCAAAGACATTGGTCACATCAACTCAAAGGACCAAGCCACACCACATTCCCCACTAAATGCCAAGATCACTCCACACAGGACCTGCCAAACATGGATATAAATACATGAAATACAAGTCCATAAATAAGAATGAAGAGGGATTGACAAAAAAACTCTCAGGTCAAAGAGAAAATGGACAACCCAAAGGATAACCCATATAGCAAACAGTCTGATATGCTAGTTTTTAACAGATGCCGCCTCGAAGACGATACACTGGGTCACCGTGTATCGCTCGTCAAAAAAGACAAAAAAGAAAACATACGATAGAGAAACAGAAGGAATGTGTGTGGAGTTCACAACTAAACTTACACAACCCCCAATCCAATATGACTGACTTCGAAATTTAGAAAGGACCAAAGGGATAGAGTACTCTGCTCGTACCATTTCAGGCATTCTAGATCAAAGATCAAGGTAGACCACAATGGGCCCATAACATACGAAACCCCAGTGTGGTGGAATCGCAAGCAAAAGCGCAGGTGCAAAGCTAAACAACAATGCAAGTGCAGAAGCGGTGAACGAGACTAACTAGCAACGTTCTAATGGTAAGTGTCAAGGAACTGAGAGTGCAAGCTGATGAATGCAAAAATCAGGGATCCTCCATGACAAAACCCAAAGACAAAAGAGTGGAAGCTTGTGCACTAGCAACACCAGCTACGATAGGGGTATATAACACAAAAAATCCAGATTCAACTGGCGCAGGTGGTTTCTTCAAAAGCCGTTGACACATGTTGGTCTGTAACAGATCGAAAGGAAACCTCTTCATGGTATGCTGTGTCCAGAAACCAAGGTGATGTCTATGTGAAGACAACCGTGGGAAACAAAACGCGTCACGTGCTGCGCCACATGCCCGAATTTGATGGAAACTCGTCAACGTGAAGTAGACCCCAATCTCCAAGCCCAGAAAAGTCCCGCAAACTTCATGTATCCGCGTTGCGCGCGATGCATCCACAGGCAATGGAGGTGCCATCTCAAGAAACAATGGAGTTGTTGAAGGAAACAAAGTTCATGATGCATGCATACGGACATGTCACCATAACTCTGCAGGCAGCCAACGAAACCGAGCGAGCAATACACGAATCGATTCGCAATGCGTAGGCGATGGTTTTGATAGGCACTTGCCGTGGTCCAGCGAGAACTGACGGATCAAAGCTGAAAGCTTCGAAATGCTGTAGCTCCATGAATCCTCCGCCAAATGACGCGAGCTGGGCACCAATCAATCCGGCTTGATGAGACGGTTCTTCTGAGGTACTGTTCGCGACGATCAGACAAGAATTGGCGAAATCAAAAATCGAAGACCTCTGGAGCAGACCAAAGGTAGTGAAGTTGGTCAAAAGGCTCAGGAGCAAAGATAGCAACATCAGAAAGCGAGGAAAGCGATGGTCTGTCGGAATTCCTCTCAAAAAAGTGTGCCAGAGTCCCCAGAGCAAAAAGAAGGTTGAAACCACCAGGGATGCTCGAGATACATAAGGAGCAAAACCCGTTCGCGTAGGAGGTGAGAATCGATCCTGAGATTCCTCCGTATCTGTAGTTCCATGTGTCGGTCCACACCGACTGAGACAAGAAGGTAATAGTACCTGGATGAAACCACCACCTGTTAAAAACCAAGGGCTTCTCCTGGCAGCGGTAGGGCGTCTTTAGCTGTACTGTAGCTAGCACAACTGCTCCAGGTTCCGTCTCTTGGCCCAGTACCTGTTCTCCCAGGTGTGTATTGCCTAATACTCCGACAGGCTGTACACTACACCCAAGCTGGTCAGGCAACCAGGGAATGCTGTGGTCAAAGACATTGGTCACATCAACTCCTATATTCAAGTGAACAGTGCGTGTGGGCATACCTGTGGTCAAAGACATTGGTCACATCAACTCAAAGGACCAAGCCACACCACATTCCCCACTAAATGCCAAGATCACTCCACACAGGACCTGCCAAACATGGATATAAATACATGAAATACAAGTCCATAAATAAGAATGAAGAGGGATTGACAAAAAAACTCTCAGGTCAAAGAGAAAAAAGACAACCCAAAGGATAACCCATATAGCAAACAGTCTGATATGCTAGTTTTTAACAGACCTGAAGTGGTTCCAATGCTGCTGTTAGCGCCTCTGATGTTGGAGGAAGCAGAATCTTAGCAGTTTCTCTGTGCGACTTACGAATAACTTCATCCTTTAACAATGGGAGATTCCAAGATGGTAGAGGAGGAGGCACAGTGGCCTGAGGATCTGGGCCAGCTAAAGAAAATGAACAGGTCACTGCAAAATGGTCTGAAGGATGGGGAGCCATAGACTGGGGTTGATCATGCACTAAATAAGAGGAAGCTGTCACATAAGTAGAAGCAAAAAACAAATCAATAATTGAACTCCCTAAGTGGGAACGAAAAGTTGGGCGACGAGCTGAAGAAGAAGCTGGGACAACCAATGAAAGTGAGTGGGCTGTAAAAAAAGGAAGAAGTGCTCTGGCACGGGCATTAGTAACATGATCACCAGTGCTCTGAGTTCTAAAATTGAAGTCACCCATCAAAACTACTGGTGTATCCGAATTCGAAACAAATTGAGGAAAATCAGATAATGCACCCAAACAGTCTTCCGCAGTCCAACGTGGGGGAAAATAAAATCCACCAATCACGACCTGACGAAACCTAAACCACAAACCAAACCCAGAAGGAACTGATGCAATCAACCTAAATTGATAAGTACTGCAACGATGTGGGTTAATAAGAAGAGCAACACCAGATGCCAAAGGAGCGTCTGGTGGAGGACGAGAATCAAACAACAAATACTCAGAAGAAACACTGTCTAAAGTTAACTGATGAGTTTCTGTTAAAACTAAAAAATCAAGCTGATGAGTAACAAGCCAAGCAAGTAAATCTGAAAAATCCAGAGGCAAACCTCTACAGTTGAAGGTTCCAGAACGAAAAGCCCACATTAATTGCGAGATGTAGGTTCAGAACGCGAAGAACGGGCTAAAGAAACAGTAGCTTCAAAGTCTGCAGCAGGAAGATTAGAACGAAGATAATGAAAAACTGCAGGATCATGAGTAATTCGCAAGAGGTGAGCAAATCTTTTGTGAACAGCCTTTGCTACAGCAACTTGACGTTGCTCAAGTGATTGAACAGACCCAGAACGAAGCTGCCCAGGGTCAAAAAGATCAACGGGCACCTCATCACCTGGAAAAATGTCCTTGCGGAGCTTGTCAGCACAGTCAGAAGTACAAATAAACTCAGCAGTGTTACGCCCAATAAAACTAATATGGCGAATGTCACGGGAAAATTGAGGGTTTCCAGAAATTCGATTAATCAGAGTGCGGAGCTGATTAAGTGGCTGACGACTAATTTCCTTAAACCTCACAGTAGCAAAACCAGCAGCACGATCACGAACAGGCTGAGGAGGATTGATCAAAATTGGTGACTCAGCCGGGTAATCAATCACCAATCTGGGTGGCCGTAGTGATCTGCGAGATAGGGGGTCCACTCCAGCAACCACTGAGCGATAAAGGGCGGGTTGAGCATCTGCTTCGGCAGCTTCAATACGAACAATAGCATTTGATGCACGAGAGGCAAATTTTGCAGTGCTGAAAGGCCCAGGATTGCGAGGAGCAGGGGCAGGTGGCGGTCGGCTAGCACTCGCAACTTGAGCATAGGAAGGCACGGCAGAGACAGCAGCAGGAGGGCAGCTGATAGTTTCAACCAACGGAACTACAGCAATAGTCAATGCAGCAAAGAAGGCAGCCTCAGTCTCTGGTTCCAATACTGGGAGAAATTGCATTGCACCAGTGAAAGCAGACATCACTAATGGATGAGATCCAGAAGTTTGAGCAGGGGCCAGCATATGCAGAGCATCCAAGAATCGGTCACGAGGAGTAGGCAAGGGAGAGGTAGCATGATCAGCTGCAGAGGCATTCTTCTCGACCCTGGCACGAGAGGCAGGTCGGCGAGTCGGGGGTGATTTTGATTCTCGACGTTTCCCTTTGGGATCAGCATCAGCAAGGATAAGTGACATTTCGACTGTATCATTCATCTGAACATCAACGACACTTGCGGGGGATCTTCCTCTAATTCGAGGCGGTTCTGAAGTGGATGACGCTTGGTCACGTGATCGGCGGTCACGTGATTCGCGAGGAGAATTCACTTCATCTGCCCACAGAAAATTTTCTCCATCAAAGTTGCTGGGCTGAGAGTCAGGAATGTTTTCCTGAGGGGCGCGAGGGTGGGACACAGAGGGAGCACGGGAGCGAGCACGGCCAGAAGCGATGAAAATTTTTGAGGGGGGTGCGGCGGGCGGCGCGGCATGCGGCGCGTCAGGCGGCTGCGCAGGCGGAGCGCTGGGAGGCGGCATTGATTTGTGTGAGAGAGAGAGACTCAGAGAGAGAGTGAGAGAAAGATTTTTTTTTTTTTTTTTTTTTTTTAACAATATTATTATTTATTTTGCACATACAGTGCATAACAAAAAACAACACCCAAAGTGCCTTACAAGATGGTCATGGACCAGCACATAGGGAAGCGCGCGCAGCATAAGGAAAAGCAACAAAGCAAAACAGAGAATGTAAACTCAAACCTGTGGCTACCCGTCAGATACTGCTAAGGTGCCAAAAAACAGGTGAGTAATAAATAATGAGAAAATAAAACGTTAAAGATCCACAAATGCAGGGCCAAAGAGGGAGTCTGGAGGAGAAACTTCTAATGGCAGACCCATACAGTGAAGCCAAATCTTATGGAGACAACGAAAAACTAGATACCACGGTGCAAGATTCGCTGGGTTGACAATGCGAAGTGGACAAAGGCTATCAATTGCAACGTCAAGCGGAAGTTGTAAAACAGGAACAGGAACAGGAGGCAACAATAGGTCAAGACGCAAACATTCTGAAACATGAGATCTAGAGAGAGTTGCAGTGCGGCAGTGACAACACTGCTTGCGGGGGTGATAAAACAAACGTCCAAGGCGATACTGCAGAAGCCTCAAGATTGACGAAATAGGGAAGCATGGAGGAGCAATTGCTAGCGCATGAGGGTGTGCAGATGCAAGGGGAGCAAAGCTAGCAGCTATAGAACCATAGGCAGATGAGGCTACTTGGTGAAAGTGATTTGCGATAACATCAGAAGGTTTGGGAACTAAAACATTTGCAGCCGGGAAGAGGAAGTGATTGTTGAAAGGGACAGGAGAACAACGAAAGTGCTTTCCCTGGTGAAGAAAGAATGACAACATAGAGTGAACCATATCAGGGGCATCATCATCCAGCCAACGTTGAAACATCTGAAACTGCAGATATTGAAGCCGAAACTGAAGGTCAGGAAACTTAAAAAACAGTAAAACCCCAGCAATTGAAGTGGAAAATGAAAGGCGAAGAAATCGACACAAACTTTGGTGAATAAAAGTCCGAACTGGTTTGCAAACAGCAACAGAGGGAAGAATAAAATATAAACCAAATTCAAGCGTAGGTCGAATAAAAGACAAAAACAAATGACGAACCACAACCAGAGAATGAGAACCAAACATCCTTGAAAAAGAAAGCAAAGCAAAAGAAGAAAACATCGCCCGTGTAGCTCAGCGGATAGAGTGTTTGCCTCCTAAGCAAAGGGTCGCCAGTTCGATCCTGGCCTCGGGCTTTCATGATGATACTCTAATCAGTTGTATTTCAATGCATTGCAGGGTGCCAGATGTACAGTTACCTGTAAAGCAATCGTAGCAGACTTGTTGAGTTGCAATCGAGTGCGTCTATTTTTAATCTAATGTCACCCGAATATGCACAATGTTATTCTGCAGGGTAAGTGCGCCTATTTCTGTTTCTATAATCTAATGTCTATCTGAATATTCACCGTCGATCATGCTGATAAGCTGTTGCATTGCCATCACTTAATGCACGAAAACCGCTTTCATTTTGTTTTGACATGGAGGGGGCCATTCTTTAGCTTTTGTAAGAAGAAAGTGATACATTGGCAAAAAAAGAACTCACAGGTTTCGCTTGTTCTCGATGGCGCCGGCACTGAGAGAGAAACCTTATCAGAAATTTGAGAAGAAACGACCATATTTAAGGGACTCACAGTGCCTTGATCAAGTTGTTGAACGTGCGCTGCATCTTTCGGATTTCCAAGAACATGTTGCTCTCGTTAAACTTACCGCTTTCCAGCATGCTAAAATCGAGCTTTATCGCATAATGTTCACATGCCACAGTCAACCGATGTATAACAAATAATTAGCCTTTTCCATATTTTGCGTCATCTTCTTTAGCGGCAGCGGCAGATAGGGTTAAAATAACCCCAAGAAAAGAGCCAAGGACAGCAAATACAATTGCAATGATTCAACCTCGAGTTCTCGAAGCGTCCATATCCTTTGTGAACTGATTCCTCGGCATCGCGACAACAGTATTGTCGAGATAGAGCGTGCCGAATGCGTAAATTTGCTTCCAGGTTGCCTGCGGAAGGACATCCTAGCCGAGGTAGGGAGTTGCCTGGAATAGTTTGGTTGAGCTTACAATATCAGGGCAGCTTCGGATAAACTCGATTGGAATTTAGGATATTCGCTCACGTAATATGCGCCATCCGATAGGTCAAAACGTTTCTTTTACGCACTTCCTGAGCAAAGTCGTGATCACAGCAGCCGCAGCTAACGTTGTCGACTGGAGCAGTTTTTACGAAAGAGTTTAATGTCCGGCGAGGTTTTATTCTCTCAATTCGCTCACTTGGACTATCTTTGATGTCATGTCATCGATGGAATTTTGTGCGGTACCCAAGACGGTGACAAGACTCTCAACAGGATTTTTCAAGCGTCTACCCGAAAAGAAACCTTCGGTGACCCACCGGAGCGATCCCCAAGTCACAGCACACAAAAACAGCAATGGGATAGCGATCACAAACGGGACCCCTACAACAGTTTCAGTGATTGCAACTCACGACGATCATAATTTTAATTTCCGAACCAGGAAGCTAACCGCTTTTTGTCTCCATTTTCGATGCATGGTGGCGAGCTATGCGACAGTTTTCTCCTCTCTCCCCCGGAATATTCACTGATGGATTTCATTGTAGATCCTAAAATACTGCGATCAACGGTGATTGTTTGCTTAGTTTATTACTTCTCATATCAGGAATAAATGCGATTTTCAAGAGGATGAATAAACACCTCGATCGTTCCAAAAACAGGTTTCGATTCAGACTTGAATTTATTTGATTGCGCAAGCACTGTTCAGATCGTCGCTAAACTCGTACCATTCGTTTTGAGCTTGCAAAGGTTGGGATAGTGTGGTTCTCTTAGGCTGATTGATAGTACTATTTGACAGTAAGACATTAGCGATTTAGGTTCATTAAAGTGGAAATGGTCTACAAGGCTATCACGCTGCGGTCTGCAGGGACCGCCATCATACTTCGATCTGTTTGCTTCGATCCAGATTGCCCCGTCATCCTTTAGAAAAATATTTTCGCGGTCAAGGAAGAGATTAAAAAGTGTCAGATGAGTGTATTGAACTTACAGGTTTCGGTTGTTTTTTATGGCACCGGCACTTGCAATTCGAAAGAGAAATCAGAAAGCTTTTTTGGCAGTAGCAAAATAAGGGGAGGGGGGGTACGTACAATGCCTTTATCATGGTGTTGAAAGTGCGCTGCATGTTTCTGATTTCCAAGAAAAAGTTGCTTTCGTTGAACTTACCGCTTTCCAACATGCTGAAATCCAGTTTCGTCGCCTGATTAAAGGACCGTGAGCAACTCAAAAGGTACAGGATAGCAAGTATTTCTAATCAAAAACCTTCTCCATGTTCTTTGTCATCGTCTTCAACGGCCACGTAGCCAACAGCGTCAACGCGACACCCATGACCAATCCGAGGACCGCGAACAGGATCGCGAGAATGGTGCCTTTTGTCTTTGAAGCGTCGATGTCCCTCGTAAACTGGCTCCTCGGCATTGCGACAACCAGCGCGAAGTCGTCTCTGATCCCGCTCCTGAGCCGCACAGCCGTCGTCGCCCACACGTTGCCGTTGTCCGAGGGGACAACAAAGTCATTTATGACGGAATCTGCCTTGAAGGTCGTGGAGTTGAAGTAGGGGAACTTTGATACGCCGCCGCCGTAGTAGGACAGGAGGGATTTGCCAAGGTCCGCGATGACGGGGTCGGAGGCATTTGTGACCTCGACGAAATCGGTCTTGTTTGCGTTGGCGACGCTTATGTTGACGACGTTGGCGAGACCGAGTTTGTCCTCGAGGGTGATGAGGAACATGCGGTTGATGCCGTCGGGCGAAGAGCTCTCGAGGACCTGATTGTATCATTGGTCAGTTTCTTCGTGATGACGTTTTTCTTTTGTGGATGGTTTATTTACTCTGTAGTCTGGCTGGAAGATTGTGATGCAGAGGTAGGATCCCATTTTCCCGGTTTCTTTCGTCGGGCAGCGACTGTAGTCTAGGTAGAGAGCGTTCTTTTCCCCGAGGACGGCTTCCCATTCACCTGTGAAGGGGCACTCCAGAATCGTTCGGCCGCTCGGATTGCTAGTTGCGAACTGAGAAAGACATTCAAAGGTCGGGGCAAATTTAGTTATCACTCAATTGTTGAATCAACAACTTGCTCACATAGACTTTATCTGCCATCAGGGATGGATTCCGAAAACGGTACTGTGGGATGCGTTGGCCGGTAGCTATGTTTGTGGTAAGTGTGAATCACCAGATACAAACAGTATGTTTCTTTTTTCAACCCCTACTTCGATTAAAGACGTCGCACCACGAAGTCGTAGCGTTGTAATCTAGCCAGCAAAATCTGAAAAAGTAGTGTGTGTATGTCAAGGGTCGCTTGAGTTATAACCAAATCCTCCAACTCATACATTCCGGGGTAGATCAGGGCATAGTACGTTTCGTTCCAGCTGCCTTCGGGAGCGGGCGTTTCGATCTTTTGGGTTTTTTGAAATGTCAATGAACGGATACTACACACGCATTAATGTGAGATACTGACGGGTCGCACAAGTCCTTCTCTCTGAAAACAGGCTGTAGGTATTACGTGTTTTGTCAGTACAGTAATGTTAGAAGGATTTTATTGGAGACACTCGCCCACAGCGCCGTTTGACTGGCTGAATATGGTGTCAGCGAATAAGTTGAGCTCGTTATTGTTGCCGTAGTTGTAGGTCTGAGTGGAAAAGTAGTTGTACACGACAGGAGCGTCGGTGAACACAGTTGTCATTCTCTGGATCTACAGTGATGATAAAATAGGACCAAAAAAATGAAGCAAGCATGGCTTTTCGGGGTGTGTCGAACCTCTTTGAGCATGGTGGTGAAGGACAGAGCCGCAGCCAATGTGGTCGACTTGAAACTTTAACGTGAGATGTGTGGGGTACAGTATGATTACCATCCTCTCACTTCAACAATCTTTGTTGTCATATCATCGATAGAACTTTGCGCTGTGCCCAATACAGTGACAAGACTCTTTTGAAGACCGTGATCAACTCTCTGACGAGGGATAGCTTTTCGGGACTCACCGGCACAATACCCAGCGTCATGGCAAACAGAAACAACAGCGGCAGCGCGATCACAAACGGGACACCTATATGTACATATAAAAAAACAACTCGATGAGTTTTTGGCTCATTTCTTGAATGGTTTTGATTTGCACCAGGGAGCAAGCCAGTCCGGGTCTCACGCTTCGGTGCCTGGTTTGCAAGCTCTGCGACGGTATGCTCCTTGTCCTCCTTCGGGTGCTCTCTGGCGGAGCTCATCTGGATATCCCTGGTGGAGGGCATGGGTAGTTCTCTGAAGGAGCTTATTGATGGCAGAGTTTGGATGTTTTGCGGGCAGGACTGTTGTTTACGATGGGTCTGGACGGTGGTGGAAATTCGATCTTCAAAGCATCAATCGCTGGTGAGCAAGCCGGGGCCGATCACTATGCACAGGTAACATAGAAATCTGGAGGGAGAGAGCGTTCCATATTCTGCACATTTAGCCTGGTGTATTGACGTATGGGTCTATTAACGATGAACCTGTGTATGTGATCGCGATCCACCACCGAATCGAACGTACGATTCTATGTATGAGCAACAACAACAATAATTATAATATCAACAACAAATATGGTTTCTGTGAGAATCCAAGTTGGACTGCGGGAGCGAAGCGACACCAGAAACGTTATTTTAGTAGAGCTGTTGAGCGTACGCTGGCATGGCCTGAAGCTGCTGCACCTCAAAGTCTCGGGAAACAAACCTGACCTGCAGGACACTCATTAACTTCATAGAAAACACCTACCACGAGAGCCCTTCCCACCTCGTGACGGCCATCCGCGCTAGGTATTTACAACACAAAGAAAAGAGACGCTAGTGCAAAATACGGCTTCCTGGATTCCTACATTGTGCAGACAAAAAGACTGCGTCTCCCTTGCCCACCTGCAGCCACACCCTCCGTCCCGCCTGGTCGACCGACATCACCCCCGAACGCGCCGGGATTCCATGCGCAGGCGACGTATTTGGGATATGCGTCAGGTTTTTCGATGCCATTGCTGGCTATGGGAGGGCTGCGGTACCGCAGAACGGCGCACGACCGAATATTGCCTATCCGTTTCGACCGACGCCGTTCTATACTGCCATCCGGTGCTTATCGATGGTTTGAAAGAACCAAACAAAAAAATCTAGATTTTTGTTTAATCTGATTTGGTTGCCCTCTTTTAAAGAGAACGTATTGATGGTGCGACTTTACGGGTTCGAGTTCGATGCGCCGCCGCTGCGGCTTGCGAAGGACCAGGCGGTGTGTTTTTTCGTGGGCGTGGTCCCTGCTGCGATGTCCGTGACGGTGGAGCTGGAGTACCCATCACATCGCGGGACAGGGTGCAGCATGGGTCAATTTTCTGTCTATATGAGCGCGGAGATGGTTGTGCAGCAATACTTCGGCAAGTTTAAAGGCGTCAAGGGGAATCGTCAATGGTAGTAACGGACGTAGTGGAAGAGACAAAGCACAGCAGAGCTCCTGGGAGAAAACACAATGGTCGACCTAGGAGAGGGTCATTCATCCTACATAGCTCAGCCGATCTACAACCGTGCAGGATCTAGCATTCCGCGATTGCTGGACATCATTGCACACGAGTGACTTACAGTGTGCCAGGAATGCTACAAGCAGTGTGGCGTACAAGATGTGAGGGTTCCTTTGGAGCAGTAGGAGCAACATGAGTAGGAGCAGGTTGGGCAGTTGATGAAGCTGCATCCTCCAAAGAGAAGAGCACAATGTCATCTCTACAAGACATGGTCTTGGACCCAAGGGCCACCTTCCGCTCACCGGCAATGGAGGCGGCCATCACCCCTGAACATCACCTCAATCTGCTTGTTGCTCGCACAGGATCCGGCAAGACCCTGCTTCCTGGGGTGGTGGCAAATATGAATCCTGCAGTCCTACATATCAAGATATCGCCCCTGCGTGTGGTCCAAAGAGAGCTAGTTGGGAGGTTTGCATCTCAGTTCAAGATGCAATACTACACATGTTCAGATGTACACGGTTGATGGAGGGTTGGACCATTTTGCCCTCAGGCCAGGAATTGTTGTGCTGCAAATCGAGCACCTTCGCCTGGGATCTCCAGGCTCCAAGCAGTTGATCCAGCTCTGGTACAAAAAAGACTGGTTTAAAAACAGCTGCTAACTAGCGTCCAGAATGCAATAGGTCATGATAAGTTCGGAGTGACTCTAGAGCAGCTTTGGAATGTAAGCATAAAGAAAATTTGCCAGAAACAGTTGCTCCAACAGCACTTCAAGAGAAAGGTATTAAAGGAACTTGCATTACTTTCTTTGAAGCTGTTCCAAGCAATCAAACTCCCACTTGATGACATGAGGGCAGCCATTTTTGGACTGAGAGCCTAGTCCAGTATTGCAACACCAAAAGTCGAACATCAATGAGCTGCTCTTCTGGTACTAATTAATCGCTTTTCTTCACAATCATTCCTCATTTACTAAGCCTGCACTGAGTCTTCATCTGATGGGGATAAATGCATATGCAACAGTGTTGCAGACACTCTTGCTGGAGGTTGAGCATTGTTGTGGCGGTGTCATATGTGGTCGCAATGGTGGCTGCAATGGTTAACGTAGTGGCAACAGTAATAGGAGTGGCGGAGGTGGTCATAACAGTAAGGGGAGAGGCAGAGGTGGTCCTAACAGTGGGGCCATAGTCGCAGCACAGAAGAACTTGATCATACTGAAGACGAATCCAATGCGGAACTGGAACGCCAAAAACCCAAGCGAAAGTTCTTCTTTAAAGCCTTGGATGATTTCCTAAAAGACACCAAAGGGGAATGGATGCTACCGAGCGGAAAGAGTATGACATGCCCTATTGCATCCATCTAAAGTGGTCTGGTACAACTTTCATTTAAGGCACCTCAATTCTCTTGTTCAACAGGACGAAGAGACCAATTGGAACCAGCATCCAGTAATCGGAAAACTTGGAAAGGAAGAGGAAGGTTGACGAGACTGGAGAGGATAATATCAATGACCACTTTGATGAGGGGATTGAGGGGGAACCTGACGAGCCAGAAGATCAACTTGAGGATCATGAAGACTATTATGCTCTGTTCCGTTACAGATTAAAATAAAGAATTGCAACATTATTTCAAAAGTTTTTAGGAACACCACCTACTGAGCTCATGTTTTCTTGCAAACGCCGTCAATAGGTAGGTGTTCGGTTAAATTGGTTATCTGTTTTTCAATTAGATTGAGATTTATAGAATGTTCGTCAACCAGATCAATAGGTTTCAATTGTATAGCGATCATGATTTTCCAATGCACGGATTGAAATTGGTTGGCTTTACATGTGTATGTACTCTTCAAACAGATCAATACATATTATTGTTCTTACCCAAGATTGCTGCCACCGACTATGTAACGATACTCTATATACCTCAAGACTTTGTGTTTCACCTGTATGTGAGGTATATTGCCATTTGCTCGGTGCTTTACATTGGTTCTAAACGGGTACCATACGGTGAGTTCTCGACGACCTGGAATTTCGTTTAGGGGGTTGAAAACGTTGCAAAGAATTTGGTTGTAAAAGGGAGAGATATAGAATTTTGAAGGTGTGCAATGATCTATCTTTGATGTCTGTCGTCCAGAATTGGGCGACCAGATGTGGTCTTTCGTAAAAACTGAAACAGGTAGCCTTATTTGATTGAATACAACGAAAAGCTCCTCAGAACAAAAAAAAAAGCAAGCAGAAAATGCCCATCCTTTGTCACCGTTTTCGAACGGCCAATTCAACCTGCTTCACTGTTGATCGGCATATTAGGCTCTGCTTACAGATCGGCGTCCGAATCGTAGTAGTCATCATCATCACCGAGCTCCATGACTTGGAAATCAACCTACAAAGCAAGCAGCATTTAAATCTTTTTATGAGCCGAGGTCTTATTTCCCCTTACCTTGTACCGAAGAAGACCACCGATACCACCGAATCCTTTCACAAACTGAGAACCCTCCTGTGATCGATTCGTGACGAACTCCAGCGTAGCACCAAAGTCCTTGTACTTTTCGGCAAACTATACCAACCGCAATTCAGTCAAATTGCCATGAACGTCTCTAATTGCAAGCTCACCCATTCGATCAACGGGTCTTTTTGCACAACCTCGAGATCCACACCGTTTTCCACAAATTTCTCTCGATCCTTCTCCTGCTCTTTGCTCAAGTAAAGGACCTTCTGTTCCTGTGTCTGAGGGTTGAGCAAAACGTATCGCATAGTCTCCAGGTTCTCCCAAACGATCAGCCTCTCAACCGCACCGAGATCCAACGCCTTGAGAGTATCCTCCACTCCGAAGCAGTATTTTCCAGTGTCCAACGAGATTTCGTCGAAATATTTTTGAATCAGCTTCTTTTCCTGGATGAATTTCACGTTCTGGAGCATTTCTGCTGAAAGTTCGATTGCCTGGTTGAAACCGTTCTCGCCACCGTACGAAACGTCGACGACCTTCACGATTTTGGCCTGAAGTCGCTGATCGAACATGTCTGACTGACCTAATTCGGTTTTGAAGTCCGCTGAACCAGCCAAGATCAAACCTTCGACATTGACACGATCCTGGGTGACGAAGAACTGAACAGCCAATTCGGCAACTTTGCGGACATAGTTGTGACGTTTTTCTTCTCGAAGACGCGAGAAACGAAGAGCAGACTGTCCACCACGTCCGTGCTTTTTCGGAAGGTCGACGGAAAACTTGTGGATGATGTCGCGAGTGTTGCCGGAGAGTGTGCCGAAAAGAGTTCCGTTACCGTCCATGACGATGAAACCGAACTTGGAGTCTGATTCGAGGAGAACCTGGAGGGGTTCGGTGTGGAATTTGTTGTCGCACAAGTAGAGGGAGGTGTTGATTGGTTTGAAGGGCTCAAAGTCGATTGTCACTTTTTTCTCTTTCCCTTCGTCTGTCAGCACGGTTCCACAATAAATGACCAGCCCGTTCGGGGGAACTTTGGTGTAGAGCTTTAATCGAGTTTGTGTTGAAACGATCGCATCGAGAACTGACTGTCGGTTCACGCGAGATTTGATGTTGCTCGCAGTGCCGTATTCGTCCGCTGTAAGTAAAGTCGAGGAATGAGTGTCAGCCCTCTCTGCAATCGTGACCCCACACCACCTCAAATCAACCCCAATGCAAATTGTATCTCACCAAGCATCTTGTCGAGTGAATCAGTGAAATTGGTGGAGCAAACGATTTTAGTGTGCGGATCTCAAAATACTGCAAGGTTGCAAGTTCTCGCATTGTAGATCTCCCACCCCGCTCACCTTCACTACTCGAGCAATCTGATCCTTCGGTGGGATAATCAAACTGATCATGCTCGTTCCGTTTCCTCGGGCAGCCTCCAAGCTCTTGATGAGCTTCTTAACCTTCCACGTCTCCACATTCTTATCTGTTTCAGCCATAACTGCACTTCAAATCTTTAAGCCGCAAGATCCAAGGAGAACAACGATGTGGTGATCGGAGAGTCAGAAACATAGAGCTGCACAAGGCGGAGCTGCACACTCACAAGTCCGAGATGACACTAATATTTGAATTTCGAGATTCGAACGAAATGAATGCTGCCAGAATCAGCTCCGCACTACCAAGCACCATATAAGCACTCATCCGAATATGAGAGCATCATTCTCCATTCCACCTGAATTTGCTTCGTTCTTACTTCAAATGAGGTTCGCCTAGTTGCTAACTGCAGAAGTTTAGGCGTAATTCGGCGATGCTGCAGAGTGGCACACACCCCGAACGAATCAATTCCTCGACAGTGAACGATGAAGGATGTTAATATCGATGCACCCGGATACGATGAATGGCAACACAGTTCACGGTTCGACTCCTCACTCGTCCACACTTCCGTTCGGGCTCTCCTTCCACTAAGTCAAAAATTCGTTCGCTTTTGTGTTCTCAAATTCAACTTTTTTTGGGCCTGCGCCGCGGATTTGAGCCACACAGCGCAGCGAACTGCGCCATGCAGAGTCACTGTGCCACTCTTCTTCAATTCCAGCAAATGAACATATGGAAATAGCTCAAAACTCGAAGTGGATAGTACTCAGGGTTTGATTCTGCTCTAACAGTACCTGCACATGTGTAGACGCCAAAAGCTTCCGATGCCCACATGTTAGTCAGTTCGGAGTTCGCAAATTCGCCGACTTTTTTCCAGAACGTTGTCTTGGGATAGATGGTGTTGGTGACAGGGAGCGAGAGATGAGAACCCGAGTAATTGATTTGCGTGAACTCGCCAACGTCCTGCTTTCTTGATTACTTTGTTGTTGACCTGAGACGTGAGAAGATATTCAGTGCTACTCTGAGAGACAATTCAAAGCAGAGTGAATCCGCGCTGCAGCACGCCTGTGCTGGCAACAACTTTGTCGAAAAGACAATACAGGCTCACAGATGGCCGCGGCGACTATTCCTGCACCCCGAACAATGCGAGTATCAAGACGAACACACAGTGATGCGCCTTCAAAAATCTCCCCCGAATGCCCAAAAACAGCGTAACTCTGATAAATTTTGCGCTGGGGTCGTGACGAGCGACATACATTCGCAGTCACTGCATACCGGGGCAGCCTCAGTCACGGTGGAAACAATGAGATCAATGCTCCCCAAAGTACGAACTTCCATACAGATAACATCTAGCACCAAAGTAAGGATCGTGGTTGTTCCAAATGCAAACTCTTTCGTCTTTCACCTTCGAGTGAGACGTGGGTACTTGGTATAATGAAAAATGGAACTTGTCGCCGCAAAAGATCGTTTGTTTGATCTGTTTTCTGTATGATCTTAGCCTAACCAGAGTCCAAATTCACTTCACGTTTTATCTTACCACTCGGATGGAATGGGTAGGAGTTTATACTTAGGTCTGCGAATTTTCGCAAATGCTGAAGTTTTAGTTTCCGTCATACTGTTGTTGCGAGAGGCCAGTGATTTTATTGCGTTTTCGAAATGAAGGGAACAAATAAAATGTAACCAGAGATGTATTTTTTGGTTCATGTACTTGGTTTCTGTTCGATCTCTCAGAACATTGGATCGCGGAACCAGAGCGACCAAGAGTGGTGACCAAGAGGCGGCACTGTCGAAGCCGCCTGCCGAACTATGTTCGAACTGTTTTCATTCATCTCCGTCACCTATCATCACTTCATCGTCCTCAGTGGAAACGGTCAGCTCAGATCTGCAACTACCTCGCCACATCCACAAGAGATATCTGAGCAACCATGGAAATGCTCAGGTGTGACAAAAAAGAGGGCCACGACAATAGAATTGGTTGTGTGTGGCAGGCGAAGCACCATCTTTTTAAAGGGCCACAATATTTGTATTTGGAATTTGAGAGGCACCAAAGCGAGCGAGCTCACAAGTACCAAAACTTGTTGCAGCCAACATTTGAAAAGGAGAAGGAGTCGCGCAATCCACCCTCGGAATCTGAGAATTCTGAGAATATGGCGATTAGCAAGCAAACATTGGGCACCACCAACGCAAGTCATACCTTCCTGTACTATCTCTTTCTCTGGTTTACCGATATCCAGTTGTGAGCCAGGATGAGGGCAAACACGACTGTTCCGAGCACGTTTACGGAGAGTGCGAGAGTGTCGTCCGAGATCATTTCAGCTCGAATGAGGAGAAGGAAAGCCACTGACGCAAAATGTGGAAATATTATGAAATATTGTAATTATTATTAGTTAAAAGCTGCTGCAATTCCGAGCTGCACGCTACAGCGAGTGCTATTATCCCATCCATAATACTTGCTTTGTTATCATTATCATTATTTTCTATTTTCTATTTTCTGTGTTGATCTCCCCCGATCCACTGCCAAAAAAAACTCTCCCACCTATGGATTCCTCGACTTTCTTTGCCCTCGACCCCGACAGAGACCTCGAGTTCCGCAGGCCATTCTCGGCCGTTGTCAAGCAGTCGCTCTCGGTCACAAACCTGCACTCCGCTCCCATCGCTTTCAAAGTCAAAACCACTGCACCAAAGCAGTACTGTGTTAGACCCAACTCCGGCCGCGTACGG
This sequence comes from Cladochytrium replicatum, assembly GCA_025526935.1. NCBI lineage: Eukaryota > Fungi > Chytridiomycota > Chytridiomycetes > Cladochytriales > Cladochytriaceae > Cladochytrium > Cladochytrium replicatum. The sequence continues at coordinate 119,848 of JAHLKD010000125.1, forward strand.
CCCGGCCAGTCTGTTGAGGTCCACGTCTTGCTGCAGGCAATGCGCGAGGATCCTCCGCCGGACTTTAAGTGCAAGGACAAGTTCCTCGTTCAGTGTATCCCAATCAACAACGATGTCATGGGTATGCTCCCCGACGACGCCGCTCCTTTCCTCCAGGACCTGTGGACCACCGCTGAAAACCTCAAAAAATCAAACCCTGATGCCGCTGCCCGCTCCTTCGCAATGGCTGAAAGGAAACTGAGAGTCAATTACCTGCCTCCCTTGGATGCCAACAGCCAATCCCCGCCCCAACTCAACAAATCCGCTACCTTAACGACGACAAACAAACCTCCTTCTCCAGTCGAAGAGTTCCACGCTGCCCCTCTGCCCCGCGCAGTCACGGCTGTCGAACCCTCCACCAGAACCCCCTCTGTGGTCTCCATCTCCTCTTCGGCCATCACCGCCACAAACGCATTTATTCCTCCCCCGCAACCGAACCCGCAACCTACTCCACTCCGCAACAGCGTCGCTTCAGTGACAACCGCTACCCCAGCCCAGACCTTCCACACGCCGCAGCAAACCTTCAAACCAGACACCGACAGGGAAGTACGCGACGCAAAGGAGCAGATCAAAAAGCTCCAGGCAACGATCGAAGCCTACCGCTCGGAAGTTGAGAGACTCTCGTCCATCAGGCAGAGGAGATCACCAGATGAAAAGGTGTCCGGCACAAACGCAATCCCCTTATCGTCTGCCACTGCTCTCGCCCAGAACCAGGTCCTGCCCATTCAGGTCGTCGCTATCCTCTGCATCATCGCCTTCCTCCTCGGCGCTACCTTTTTCTGATCGTAAAACACAACAATGCAGAGTTCTCAGTGATGCGCTTTTCACCTGGGATTCTTCCCTTTGAATTTTGTGACCTCACACTCATAACTTCTTTCGTCCCATTTGGTGTGATCTCACACACTCATATCATCACCTTTCCCGTTTTTCTTTTGGCTTATGGTGGATCGTTGGATGGTTGCCGATATTCGGTTGAAAACAACTCATATCCCTCTCCTCTCTCGTCGATCCTTCTTTTCCTTTATTTTTGTCTGTCATGCTTTGCCTTCTGTCTGGGGTTGAAAACCAAGTCGAAGTGTGTGCATCTCTTTTTTCTTCCTCCCTCTCTTGACTTTCAATACCACCTCGTTGTGTTTTCTTTGCTTTGCTTGAACCCGTGATTGTTTGACTGTTCTTTTTGTTCTTTGATTGGGGTTACTAGAGGGACTTGCCGAAAAATATAATTGCATTCCACCTTCCAAAGCGATCAGGTTCCCTCTCAGCGACCTTTTGACTGGTGGGAAACATCTGCAGAATCGAGACGATGCTTTTCTGGCATTGGAAATAGAAAGTGTGGGGATTATGACGCACAAAAATGTCAGTACCATATTTGTTGGGAGAGTCTAGCGTGTATTTTGAAGAGAGTGATATCAGCAATCTCATTCGACGGTGTGTTTGAACGAAACTTTTTGGCAAGGAGAAAAGTCCTTGTGGATGAGCACCAAAGCAATGCAGCTAGCGGCGTGCCACTCATCGCTCGCAAACGGGATCCATTTCATACTGGCAGTTTTGATACTTTTGGGAATGTCGCTATAATAAGTATTATGATAATCATTTTGCATTGCAACTCCATGCAAGTCTAGAATACCATCGTTTAAACATGACCATCCTCGTGCAACTAAGTGAAAGATGGTGATACATACCAAACAGCTTTTGGAGGTTATCGTCCCTAACCTTCCCCTTCGGCGCAGTGGGTGTGGCATTCCCGAGTGCAGCCGATGCGTCAACACCGTTCTGGTTGGCAGGGAAACTTTCGCGGACACAAAGGTTTGTGTTTGAAGCAGACATGTCTTGGTTGCAGTTGTGGGAAATAGATTCTCCTTGGACTGATAATAACATAGAATACAAAGCCAATGTCATTAGTAATTTGCAAACAGTATCACGAAAGGTGGCATACTTTGGGAGCGATTCGGCAAGTCTGTCTACGTTCTCTTTGTCTAGATTGGTGGTGGGTTTGCCGAGTGCCAACACACCGCAACTCAATCCAAACGTTTCTGCGAGCTCCAGCCGGATAATCATAGAACAGAGCACCTTTTGCCCTAAGAATGGAATGAAAACACATATATGGATAAAATATCAAAACATTGGCAATAGTGTTCAATTCTCCAGGTATCCATTCTAAAAGAAGATCAAATTCTGACTTCACACCAAGCTTGTTCATTTTGTCCAATGGAGTTGTTTCTGATCTGTTTTCGAATAACAGGGCGACCTTTAAGATAAGAACAAGTGCATTTTGACAGTGTCTCAATGCAAGAAGTTCACCACCATAAGCAAGATAGTTGACTACAGTACCACGAAGCTTTTGTGGTTCGAAGGTGATGAGTAGTAAGGTACAATCAACATCTTGTGATAATGGTTTTTTGTGATTGTATCGATGGTTGTTCTTGTCTATATTGATGACATTTTACTCAGACCTCCTGAAGACCGTCACAAACCTACTTCATAGGCTCAAAGAAAAACAAACTACGTATTGAGGATAACAAATGTGGATTTTTAGTGGAGAAAGTAAACTACCTAGGGCTCTATGTTGGTCACAGCACTATCAGTGTGAATCCAAATCTTATCCAATGTTTTGTTAGGATGTATACTCATTATGTTGTGCCCCTCAGCAAATTGCTTGTTGGTGCCAAACATTAACATCAGACTAGATTGTTCTGACGCAGCTGAAAAAGCTTTTATTGAAGTCAAGAACCTTTCTGCATCCCCTCAAATTGTTAACAACTGTGGTAGAGGTGGGGAATGGAAAATGTTTATTGAAGTTTGAGCCAACACAAATTCATTTTGCATGTCACGTGACCAATTGCATGATGCACCGCAATGCCACAAATACAATATACAATAAAATATACATGATTCTGTGGGAGTGGACGAGTGATGATGTTGTGATTGGGGCTCGTGAGAGTTTGAAGAGACCAGTGAAATACGCTCTTTTTGTGATGATGTATTTCCCAATACCCACTTGCCCTTTTATAACAGAACACCAGAAAAACATTCAATCGATCCGAACTGCAAACAGAAACAAATAGCAAGCCAAATAATGATCAAGACAAGCCAAAAGACGTTTCGCATGAAATTGTGCAGATCAAACAAAGTTAGCCACAATAACATTACACCAGCCACCAATTCTCCAACAGATTCTTACAGGATGGACTGGAGAAGTCCAGGATTTCTCAATGCGGGATGTGACGGTTATAATTTTTAAGCAGATAACAATCGTTTCTCAGGAAGAGTAATATGTATTTATGACGGTTAGAACGTGTACTCACGTGTCTTCTATTATGTTACCACATATAGTAATATTATATGAGGTGCACCGCTTCGTTTACCATCTTACCATCGTCGAGCAAATGGGTACATTCCCCGCTTTCTTCTTGGCACCTGGCACAGTGACTATTGAAAAGACAGATCGGGTCCAGACTCTTCTCAGACAAACCGGTTTCCGATTGATTGTGAGTGCGACGGGAGGCTAAGGAACAGGATGTTTGACAGGGTCTATGCGACAATGGAGAAAGAGTCAAAACATGCTTACGAGCATGGGAGTTGAGAGAGTCGCCATACAAACCGGTGCTTGACATAACAATCATCTCTTCTTCGAGATATTCCAGTTCAATTTGTGCATTTAACAAAATATTGTTCCAGCCTGGTGTTTCCTTTTGTTTCACGGTGTAATATTATACTTATGTAGTGGCTATAATACAATTCCGAATTAGGAAACACCTACATTCACACAGATTAGTGTTACACGAAAAACACAGGAAATAAAATTAAGACAAAATTGTCTCAATGAACCCTTCACACTTGGACAGCTAAAGCATATGCAAAACAATAAGTATAACAATCCATCTACATCGCATTATGCTTCCTGATCCCAAAAAATGCTCATCGCGCTCGCTTGGCCGCTGGTTGCGGTCGTCCCCACTTTCCACTCCACCACGCTCCCCACCCACCACCACCGCTCTTCCCGCCAACACCCCCTTCATCCTTCTCTCCCTTTTCCTTGTCGCCCTCTTCCATCCCGCTTCCCGCATCCTCAACAATCACCACCGGCGCAGTATTCTTTGGCGGCACCGATGGAACAATGGGGAGAGGTGCCGGGGGCGGCGGCAATGCCATCTCCCTACTCATCTGAATCAACGACCTCGACAAACTCGAATACAGCGCGAAATCCAACGCGTCTGAATCGTCGTCTTCTCCAGCCCCGCTCTCCTCCACTTCCTCCTCATGCCCACCTGCGCCAAGCTCATCCCGAAGCCCAAAGAACCCATGCAGATCATCTTCGCCGTCCGTAGCACTCCAATCGCTCGACTCGATTGTCGCCGCCCCGCGGCTACGATGCCGTGATCGAATCTGCTTGAAACGATGCAAGTCTACAGAAGACCGCATGCTTCCGCTGTCAAATTCTTCGTCCGATTCCGCGGCGTCCTGGATCACGGATCGAACTATATCCCCAATGGAACTCTGAATCAGGCCGACGCTTCCTCGAGCATTTCCTTCACCAGTGTGAGCAGAAAGCTGGGAGGGCCGGCGTCCCTGTTGCTCTGCATTTGAACCTTTGGTTGATCTAGGGCCGTACTCATCGTAGTCGGACACCATTGACGGCGACGTCGACGAAGGCGAGTGGATCGACGGGTTAGGCGATAAAGGTGGTAGCGGTAGTGGCTGAAGCTGCTTAACCACATCCAGCCGCAGCGATTTCTTCACTGTACTTCGCCGCGACCTCTCGCTTTCGTCCTCCAACGACTCAGGTTTCTCAGGTGGCGGGGGCGGAGGGAGTGGAGACGACATACTTGGAGACTCAGCCGGTCGCCTCAACCAAGCAACAACCTCCTCCAGCGGCCTTCGTTTTCCATCCTTTGAATCCGTTTCATCAGCTTCCCCGACTTTTCTTTCCAGCGTCGACGATGATGAAGAGCTAACCATGAATGCTTTTGGATTCAACATCCTCACCGAACCAGTCCTCGAGCTCCTCCCATGATCAGCTACATCCACATCCTCCGAAACTCCTTGTGCAGCCAAATTCTTACTCGATCGCCGCTTCCCAATTGTCCGCTCTGCAAACACATCCGAAGTAGTCTTACTGATTGCCATACGCAGAGAATCAACCGACCGTGATGACACGAGACCTAGACTCCTTCTCAAGCCCCCAGTGAATCTCTTTGAGCCACCGTCCGCTTCATCATCTGAAACGCACTTTTGGGAGTCCGGTTCTCGATCAACAACATCCGCTGGGGGTGGCCGGTCCAACGCTTGAACTCCCTCCACCGCTTCAGATGCAACCGCTGGCAACGGAGTAAGTACTCCTGCACCACGGCTTGGAGTCCTCGATTGTGTCGCAGATCCGGTGTGCAACCCAAACAGATTCAACCACCGCGAACTCCGCTTCTCCACGACGTGGCCTCCAACTCCCAGCTTTGACTTGTCCTCCACACTTCCTTCTCCAAAACCTTCATCCGAAACCACAAACTTCCCCGTCTTCTTCTTCGGCTCCTTCCATCGCTTTGAAAGGCTTCGTCCAACTCCAACGCCAGACTTTTGTACTGTCACTTCCGGAACTTGGATCCCCGCAGCAACCCACGGATGTGCAAGTCCCGCTGACGGGGTCAGCCGTTTCTTACTGTCGTATTCCAAACACTGCGCTACGAGATCCACAAACCCTTCGTCCACTCCTGCTCCAAACATCGTGCCCAGGATCTCACGCACATCGTATGCACTCCCAACAGGAACATTTTTGCTGGGGCCGTTTTCAACGCTCTCTTTTGTCGGCGTCTGGTTTGGCAGAACAGTGTCTGCTGAGCCTGTCGGAGTTCCTCCCAGCGAATCTACCGTCGTCGTAGACCCATCTCCTTCCACGAAACCCCGGAAATCAAACTCTCCGCTCTCCCCAGTTGGAGTCCCTTGCGTTGAAAACCCACCAGCTTTGGGAGTTATCTCGCCTGTCTCCCCCTTCGCTGGCCACCGCTTCCCCAGCGACAAGAATGGGAATCGCTTCGGTCTTCGCGGAGTTCTCAACTCGTCAGGCAAGGTCGGCACTTCGGTCACGGCGGACCCGGTGTCCGCCTCCATCGTCGAGTCTCCATCCGTGCTCACCTGCGACTCCCGGCTCGCAAAATCGGTTCGCACTCGAAGCGGTTGTTTGACCAGGTCGTGGTCAAGGGTTGTGGGACTCTCACCAGTTGCAGGTAGCTTCGGGAAGACGATCGGACTGAACGGTGAGGACGCAGCTGAGTTTTCTGGAGTGATGAATGGGCTGGGGTCAGTGATTGACCGGGTCGAGGCTGGCATGTGTGAGCTGGGAGGAAGCGATGGAGTGGAAGTCGCGATCGACGCCACCCTCTGCGCAGCGTTCTCTTCTATGCGTTCTAGAATGAAATTTGGATTCATCGGTTAACACATCTTTTTATTATCCTTCATCGCACAAACTCACGGAGAAGAGCGGTTCTTCGGACCGATCCCTTGGTTAGCTTCTTTGGTGGTGGGCCGAGAACGTAAGCAACCATTTCGATCAGCGCTTCTTCGTCTCTTGCGGGGAACAAGGGTCGTCCAAGATACAACTCAGCCAGCAGGCATCCGACGGACCACATGTCAGCCGCCGGTGTCACATTTGTTCCTAGATCATAAGTTACAAAGGGCTGAAGGTCTAATATTCTTGGCGTACCCCAGACAATTTCTGGACTTCGATAGAATCGTGTACCGAGATACATCCCTTTCTGTGCCCAACCGTGCCCGGCCGTTCCAAAATCGATCAGCCTGACAAAAAATGGTGGCTCCGTAGGTGCACTATTTTTCGATGGCCCTTCTGATGCACACGCACCAGATGGCACTCGTGATGGCACTGTTTGCTCTGATTCTGGTGTGAGTTGCCCATTGTGGTTGTCCCTGGCTTCTCGGGATGGTGGTGTGGCAGCACGAGAAGAAGTAACAGGTGGTGGCACAATGATTGTTTCGAAAGCTGACGCAACGGTTTGTGTCGGAGCGGGTTTCAAAATGAACTGCCGTACATATTGGTCCGCTGAGATACTAGGGATGTCTAAAGATGGGAGAGCTGTGACTACATTCTGTAAATATTCGAAAAGGAAGAGTTGAGAAGGACAGCAGAAGTCGGTTATGTATTGCGCAAACACACCTCTGGCTTGATATCACCGTGAACAATACCAAGCTTACGCAAGAGCGTAAGTGCTTTGAACAGTTGAGATGCAACAGCTCTGATCTGATCCATTGAAAAAGTTTGTTTGCGTTGAGCTATTGTTTCTGAATCCAGAACATTCGACGTCTGGAGAATGACGTTTGCAGCGTCCAATATATCCAGCAGATTTGGGCCAAGCAGTTCTGTGACAATGCATCTCTGGCCGAGATGTTCGAATGTGGCCAAAACTCGCACTATGTATGCCAATCCATCGGGGTCCTGCAAATCTCCACCGTTAAAATGACCCACCAAATATTCCTCCTTTTCTCGGAACTACCTTCTCGCGAACTTTAATCAGGATCCGGAACTCCGCACCTGCTGCTTCCTCTCTCAGGTCGCCACGTCCAATCATTTTCACCGCAACGTGCTGGTTGATCCGATGATCATAGGCGAGAAGCACCAGTCCACACCATCCGCATCCCAGTAGCCGAATGACCTCGTATCGGTGATGCAGTGAGTCACCCACAAATATCTGGTCGAATGGCGGCAATTCCTTTGGTCCAGCATTTGGGGGATCAAGAATGTGTGGTGGGATCAAAGGTGTGCCGAGCTGGGGATACAATGCTGACGCCAAGAGTTTGTTAATAATGAATGAAAATCTAGTCCTCTGTCCCGCTCACTTGACTTTTTTGGTGTCGGTACACCATCTTCTACGGACGGTTTTCGAGCAAGAGTTCCTCCACGCAGGGGTACAATCCATGGCGGCAAATAGTATATCCTCCTCTTCCTCTGCCTCTTCTTATTCTCTGTTATATTATTATCTGTTGGTGCAGAACGCAACTCCGCATCCAGTTGAGGGGTGAGTGTTCCGAATGATTTACACAAATTGATGGCATCCGATGGCGAAAGCTGTCCGACGTGATGAATCGCATTTGAATCTGAGCAGCCCGAGCAGTGACATGCCGATGGTTGTTCTGCGGAAGGTCTACGTGGGCCGCCGTGCGAGTCGGATAAAAGGTCTGAGGTTGTTTTGGAGTTGAAGTTCTCCAGCGACGACGCAAAGTATTCTGCAAGTGTACCATCGGAATTCTCATGGTTTGAAATGATGGCCATCACCTTAATGCAAGAAGTTAGCCGGAAGTCCAACGACCGTACGCGGGGGCGATGTGCGTACCTCCGCAAGTGAGTCCGAGTGCGCAGCTGCTGCAGCATTAGGGACCGGAATAGCTTCCGAGAAGGCAAGAAACCTCGGTGATTTGGGCAGCGGAGAGTGCGGAGGCGTCTGAGGGAGAGGAAGAGCGTCCATCAAGGTCGAAGGCTGCATGGCGGTGAAGGGCATGAGTTTCGAATCGTCAAATCGTCAAATCGTCAAATCGTCAAATCGTCAAATCGTCAAAAAGCTAACGCTTTATTAAGGTCTCAGTTCTGCCATGAACCAGCCAGCGAACTTCAGTCCTTCTCAAACGCAAGCGCTCGTTCCTCAGGCTCGGGAATTCTCCGTTCGGTTCGGCACTTCGAAACACGTGGATTTGAAGCCAGACGAGAATTTGTTTAAAAAATAGGGAAGCAGAGAAGCATGATTTGTCTATTTCAAGAGATCATAGAGACTTTTTGAACCGCACGAACTTAACTCGCGACGTTGCAACAGTGATCCCAAAAACAAACATCGGTTCGGTGTGTTGGATCGCACATTGCCAACAACACCATGAACGGCATTGTTGATCTTGAAACTCTTTATCTGACTGGGGCTGGACGCTCTCTCTTCGCTAAAGATCAAAGGTGCCGCTTCGGCTTCCATTGCGCTCTGCAAAAATAGACATCAGCATTGATGTATTAATTCTTTTGCACCACTACCGCATGTGATGTTCCACTGGATTTGCTCATGAAATCAGAGTTTGGCCAAGATCTTCGTTTGGAAGAGACATAACTACAGTCCAAACGTAAACGTACAGTTCTGCCCTCTAACCCCCATACATTCTCTCCAGGTGCACTGATACTGAGTCGTCGTCGTTGCTGTCAGCTGATACAACTGCAATCGCTTCCTGAACTCGATCCGGAGAGATATTGCATTGCCTAAAATTCAAAGCGGTAAGATTAACTAAACAGCAGTCTGTTCTTTCGACCATACCAGCATGTACGAAAGGCGCAAAACCAGCCGCAACCATCGCCTTGATACAGCACTCTGTTAACTGGGATACATGTGTCTCTGATCAGCAAATTACCTAACAGTGCTGTCGATAATTTGAGATGGCGGTCCACCAAACCCACACACATATGGCACTCCTTCCCGAAAGCGTACGGAGATTCCCGATAATCCAATCAGTCCCTGAAAGAATAGTGTCCTAACAGTTATTCCAAGCCAGAATGTTAATAACATTTGGACGGACCGTCCGACGCGAATTTATTAAATGCGGACGGACCGTCCACCTCGAATTTATTAGCCACGGATGGACCGTCCAACGCGTTTTTATTAGGCGCGGATGGACCGTCCAGGGTTAGTTTATTAACCATGGACGGACCTTCCAGATGCAATTTATTCTGCTTCAACTGTAATTCATGCTACCTCAATCTGGTTTTTTCCCTAAGTCTTTTCATTTCATGGGCCAGCGATGTTGTAGGGGCGAGACTCCTTTGATTTCGTGGGCTGGAGCATGCTACTGGAGTAGAGAACTGATTCTTTGTATTTGATTGTCCAAAATCTCCACCAACCTTATACCGTGATAACAAGCATCTCAGCCACAACGGGAGATATCCTTTTCAGGAAACCAGAGGCAAGGCCAGACCACAGGGTCTTCCTGCTATAGATAGTGGATCCCACCTCCCTCTCCGTGTCCATACCACAGCTTCTCGAGGGTATTTCCAAACAGCGAAGTCCAGAAAGTGGCATCCATGATCTGAGAAAGTTTCGGACAGCAGAGTAACATCTTCTTGAAGCTGAAAAAGACCACGGCAAATTCGAGCAAGCTCTGTAAACTTTTCCGTATTTTGTAGATATAGGAAGAGAAGGGATGTTAAAAACTAGCATATCAGACTGTTTGCTAATGGGTTATCCTTTGGGTTGTCTTTTTTCTCTTTGACCTGAGAGTTTTTTTGTCAATCCCTCTTCATTCTTATTTATGGACTTGTATTTCATGTATTTATATCCATGTTTGGCAGGTCCTGTGTGGAGTGATCTTGGCATTTAGTGGGGAATGTGGTGTGGCTTGGTCCTTTGAGTTGATGTGACCAATGTCTTTGACCACAGGTATGCCCACACGCACTGTTCACTTGAATATAGGAGTTGATGTGACCAATGTCTTTGACCACAGCATTCCCTGGTTGCCTGACCAGCTTGGGTGTAGTGTACAGCCTGTCGGAGTATTAGGCATATACACACCTGGGAGAACAGGTACTGGGCCAAGAGACGGAACCTGGAGCTGTTGTGCTAGCTACAGTACAGCTAAAGACGCCCTACCGCTGCCAGGAGAAGCCCTTGGTTTTTAACAGGTGGTGGTTTCATCCGGGACCCACCATTTTTGGACCTTTTTGTGCGTTCACTCAGGAACGTATTACCGGCTACACAAACACTTCCCTGATTACTCAGAATTACGGGCGATCAGTTTCGATTATTTTACGCATTTTTCTGAGCACAATATGTCGACAACTTCGAGGGTTCAGGATCGCTTGGCGAGGGCTCATGTTGGACAGCCTTTGGAACCTCGGGAACGATTGCGGCATCTTGCGGAGCGCTTGGGGGAACCTCGCAATGCGTGGAGGAATGCGTTTTTGTTGATGTATTCATTGGAGGACGTTGCTGGATTTTTGGCCAGTATTGGATCTGGCCAGATCGCTGTCCCGAATGCACTTGTGGAATTGCTAAACCGTGCGCGTGAAGAGGGACGCGCTGAATCGGCCGTATCGCTCGAGCAGCTTGAAATCGAGAACGATGCACTTGTGATGCAGTGCTCGGCGCTTGCGGATAACTTGGTTCTGGCGACGGATCAGCTTGATCCCATTGATGTTCCTGATGTCGAGGACGATGGAGAGAAGCGTTGGACTGATTCCCAGACCCAGACCGATTTTTGGGATGCCGATTTATCGAACCATGATGGAATTGGCCAAAACTTGGCAGACCTGCAGCAGGAACTGGCTAGTGCTTGTCGAGAGCTTCGCGTTGCACAGGAGAATGCAGCGGAAGCACGGCGCAAGGCAGCCAGTGCTGCAGCGGAGCTAGAGACGGCTCGATCGGTGGAGGCAAAGCGAGTTTCAGCTCTGGATGACTTGGAGAAGCAGTTGAAGGTGTCCCAAGAGCTTGCCAGCCAACTCCGCATCGAGGCCGAACTGGTAGAGGCGGAATTGGCCTCAGTGAAGGCTGCCGGAGCCAGTCTTCGCACTCGTTTGGATCGCGCCAACATACCCGACGGCGAAATGGCGCAGCAGAGCGGGCGTGGGAGCGAGGTCTCTTCACAAAACGAAAATGGACCTCCAACGTTGGCAGATCGATTTTGTGGTCTGTGGCGAGCAGAATGCAGGGCCAACCACAAATTGCGTGAAGCTTTGGATTTATCAATTGCTGAATGTGACAGATTGAAGAGGGATCGTGATCAGATTCGAGCATTACTTGCAGTGTCATCATCATCTGACGATCAGCACTCCGATATGCAAGAGCTTGGACCAAAGGACTCGGCATCACAACAAGCTTCCCCAGTTTTACCATCTGCCCAATTTGTTTTGAAAGATGCAGCTGTACCAACAGTGAAAACACTTGGAACTAGTGATTATCATGGACCTACAGCGGATGTTTTCCAGAGCTTTCCAGTTGGCCAATCTTCCCCTCCACAGGGAAACATTGGACTGGAAATTGTTTCAGCACTCCAACAAACTGGGCTTCTCACCAAACGATCAGAGAAGTTAGACCAGAATGCTCTAAACAGCATACCTCTTTTTGCTGGGACTTCTTCTTCAGGCCAGGCTGATGATGCCAGCTCAAATGAGTTAGGGAAGTTTTTCAAAGCAGTGACAAAAGTTGCAATTAGTCAAGCTTGGACAGAACCAATGCAAGCTCAAGCTATGGTGCTACGGTTCAAAGATAATTCTGCAGTGTCACGCTGGTGGGACGATCGTGATGAACAGTGGAGGCGTGAGCGTGTTCAGGATTTGGAAAAGCCAGCACAGCGTTATCTAGCAATTATAGAAAAAAATAATGGAGATTTGAAGCAGTGCAGTGAGCAAGAGCGAGTCTTTGCCACCTCTTGGGAATTTATAGATAATATTCTGTATCATAATGCTGGAGGTTGGAAGGTATTTGTACCAACTGAGGTTGCCGAAGCAACTATCCTCCAGGATAGACATGAAAGAGGTGGTCATTTTTCTGCTGAAAAAATGTTTGCTGCATTAGCTACAGTCTTCTGGTTTCCAAAGATGCTGCATAAGATCAGGAGATGGGTCAAAGGTTGCCAGGTGTGTCAAGATCATGCCCGAGCACCCCCTCATTCAACTTTCCTCCGGAATATTGCAGCCATAACTGGTCGTTGGGCTCATTCATCTTTAGACAATGCAGGTCCATTCTGTGGTTGTCATCCATTGATTGGCATTCTTGTTGTAGTCTGCTGCTTCTCTTCACGATGTCATCTCTACAAGTGTAACATCAACCCAACATCCGAAGAAGTTGGCAATTTGATATACGAGAGATATTATCCACTCCATGGTTTACCAGAGAGATTCACATCAGATAGAGGATCTGCCTTTGTTAGTGGGATGATGCAGACAGTCCTGAAGCGATTGGGAATCGAGCAGCATTCTAGTACAGCTCATCATCCACAGGCTAATCCATATGCAGAGAGCACAGTGAAATTGGCAGTTGCAGTTCTATCCAAATTAGCTGATGCAGTGTACGATGGGGATGACTGTGGGTTAGCATGGGAGCGTTACCTTCCGATGGTTGAGTTCGCAATCAATTCACAAGTTCGAGCCAGTAATGAACCTTTGGGAGTTACCAGATTTGAACAGGATTTGGGATATAATCCCACTGGTCCAGGAGCCCTTATCGATTCGTCAGAACATCGTGCCCTACGGTCAGCTGATGCAGAAAGACTAGTCGATCGATTGAGGGAATTGCAAATCCAGTGCACTACACTTTATTCAGAATATCAGGAGTATTATAAAAGAGCTCAGGACACTAAGAGGCCAATTCCAATATTCAAAGTTGGAGACGATGTTATGCTCACCACCAAGCATATGAAGTTCTATCAACGGAAACTATCGGAATCTTGGGTTGGTCCATTTGTCGTTGAGGAAGTGGGCAAGTATGACACCTACCGTCTTGCACTTCCCAAAAAGTTTTCTCGTGTCAATCCTTGGTTTCATGTTTCAATGTTGAAGAAGCATGAACCTCCTGCTCCCCGGCAGCAAGGTCGAGATAGGCCAGAACCGGAGCTCGAAGAAGATGGTGAATGGTATGAAGTCGAACGAATAGTGGCTCACCGGAAACATCGCGGGAAACTCCAGTTTCGTGTGCGTTGGTTAGGCTATCCGCCCTCTGATGACTCCTGGGAACCTGCTGACGAACTGGAAGAACATTCAGCTGACACTGTTGCAGAGTACAAGGAGCGTGCAGGTGTTTTCATTCTTTTTTGAGTTTATCTGATGACATGAGCTTTGGTGACCCAAAAGCTCATCTTCGAGGGGGCACCTGTTAAATTCTGTGTACCCTTGGAGGGCTTACCCATTGTTTTGTGCAATAGGCTTTTCTCTTGGGCTTGAGAAGGTTTTATGCTATTGCTCGATTTATGCTTTGGGCAGTCATGCTGTTTATTTTCTTTATTGTAATTGTTGAATATTCTTCTGTGTGGGAATATTTATTGCGGTGTGAGGGTGGCTGGTTCCTTGAGACAGTGGAACAAACCAAACACTCACACACCACAGGTATAAATAAAGGAGACAGTGGAACAAACCAAACACTCACACACCACAGTCTTCCTGGTTAGCAATCCCAGCCTTGATTTGTATTAGCCACAGAGTGCTTGTGTGCAACAAGGGAATTTGCTTTATCATCACCCCATATTCAACTGGGCCAAGAGACGGAACCTGGAGCTGTTGTGCTAGCTAAAGTACAGCTAAACACGCCCTACCGCTGCCAGGAGAAGCCCTTGGTTTTTAACAGGTGGTGGTTTCATCCAGGAACTATTACCTTCTTGTCTCAGTCGGTGTGGACCGACACATGGAACTACAGATACGGAGGATTCTCAGGATCGATTCTCACCTCCTACGCGAACGGGTTTTGCTCCTTATGTATCTCGAGCATCCCTGGTGGTTTCAACCTTCTTTTTGCTCTGGGGACTCTGGCACACTTTTTTGAGAGGAATTCCGACAGACCATCGCTTTCCTCGCTTTCTGATGTTGCTATCTTTGCTCCTGAGCCTTTTGACCAACTTCACTACCTTTGGTCTGCTCCAGAGGTCTTCGATTTTTGATTTCGCCAATTCTTGTCTGATCGTCGCGAACAGTACCTCAGAAGAACCGTCTCATCAAGCCAGATTGATTGGTGCCCAGCTCGCGTCATTTGGCAGAGGATTCATGGATTAGTTAGGGGTTAGTCAGGGTTAGTCAGGGTTAGTTAGGGTTAGTTAGGGTTAGTTAGGGTTAGTTAGGGTTAGTTAGGGTTAGGGTTAGTTAGGGTTAGTTAGGGTTAGTTAGGGTTAGTTAGGGTTAGTTAGGGTTAGTTAGGGTTAGTTAGGGTTAGTTAGGGTT